>JAUJPO010069834.1:0-11907 GCA_032270745.1 Tiaropsis multicirrata
AATTTTGACTCTATGTTGGCGATTCGTCAAATAATCATATATAAATAATAGACTATTATGGTTTACACCATATGCTGCTAGTTTTGCAATAAGCAAATCAGGGGGTAAACAATCATATGCTTTAGATAAGTCCATAAGTACAGTACCCACAATATTTGAATCATCAAGTGCCCTTTGCCAAAGATGTAATAATCGTAACAAGGCATGCTGTGTACTGTGCCCTTTTCTGAAGCCACACAGTAACTCTGAGAAGCAGTTTTCTAAAAAAGGATTTAACTGTTGGGCAATGATTTTTTCAAATACTTTGGATACTGTAGGGAGTATGCTAATAGGTCTGTAGTTTTTAACACTCATCGGATCGCCTTCTTTGAAAACCGGGGTTATTGTGGCCCGTTTTAAGGGTTCAGGAAATTGTGTCTGGTTGAGACAAGAGTTAAAGCAATTCTTGAGTGCTAACTGCTAGTCTATGAAGTTATTTCTCCTTTCGTGAATTTGATAAATGATAATCTCAAAAAATGCAAGAGAGGGGGCACTTTTAAGCGTCAGTTATTTCTAGTTTTAATTGATTTATGTAAGGGGCTATGTAGTTAATGAACGTTTTTGATACTTTATTTTTCAAAAGTCGTTTTTGGAAACTTTGCATTTAATGGGGATATATATGAATCAATGAACATAAATCTTGGTATATATATAATCTTCTCTTTCAGATATCTTAGAAAATGTACCAATAAATCTTGAAGTAACCAATGCAAAAAATGATAAAGTCAAAATAGTTCTTGTCAGCGTTACCATGAGTGATACCAACAGATTAACCAAGAAATCACCAGCAGAAGATCAACTGATCAAGTCTCCAACCACTAAATGGAAACCAGATAGAATAACTATCAATGTCAGTGGAAGTATATTCGAAACATTTGAAGCAACACTAAATCGTTACCCAAAATCTCTTCTTGGAAACAAAACCTTCCGAAATCAATATTTTTGCTCAAAAACAAAACAATATTATTTCAACAGAAGCCGAAAATCATTCGAAGCTATTTTATTCTTTTATCAATCAAATGGTAAACTCTACAGACCGAGTAACATCAACTTGATTTTATTCTTGGACGAGTGTCGTTTCTTTAAGATACCAGATGCCAACATCAACGTGGTAAAGGAGATGGAATGTGCATTTCTAACCGACAAAGTAAATGCTGCTCGTGAACTACCTGGATTCGTGTGCAGCTCACCTATACAAAGTGCTGTATGGCGATTCTTGGAATATCCTAGTTCAACTAAGCAGGCTAGAATCTATTTATTTGTTCAAATGGCTTTCGTTGTGATCAGTATCGGCATCTTCTGCTCGGAGAGTTTAGCAGATCACAATCATACTTTTGAGCACAACGATTATGATGTATCTCATTCTCTTTGGTCAAACCATTTTCTCATAGCCGAGCTATTCATCAGCATCATCTTTGGTATCGACTTCTTATTGAGGTGTTTATTCAGTCCACAAAAGAAAGTACATTTCCTGTCAGTCTACACATACATCGACCTGGTGTGTCTGGTACCTTACTCAATCATGACCTCAACTGACGACTCAGAGTTGACTACGATAGCACGCCTGTTAAAAATGCTTCGATTTCTTCGCGTTTTAAAACTGATAAGACTTTCGACAAGGATATCGAAAAAATTGAGGATCCTGTTCGTGATCATTAAGGACAGTTGGCAGGATCTCCAGATATTCTTTCTCGGTGTCTTCCTCATCATCTTCTTTAGTGCTGCAATCGTGTTTTGTTTTGAAGTGACAGAGGAGAATACGAAATTCACCAGCATTCCAAAGTCGATGTGGTGGTCACTCCAAGCTTGTATTACTTTGGGTTACGGTGATATAGTTCCCCAAACATTACTGGGGCGACTGATATCTTCGGTATACATGATTTATGGGTTGATTTGGATGATGCTACCCATATTAGCATTAGGTTTGAAAGTTGTCATATTCGGTGCTGAGGTTAGGGAGTTGAAAGGATGAATAATTACAGTTTTATAAGCCGAGAATTGACCCATTTCAATAACTATTTTGTTCAAATTTTATTTTATTCCTTTGTAATGTAATGTAATGCTAATGCCAGCCAAATTTTTAACTATTAGAAATGTAAAAAATGGTTGTATCTTTACCTTTTTCTTTTATTCAAGCCTTAGAAAACTACTTAGAAAGCGCCAAAATTTCAGGGTCTCGTCACCACCACCAACACACATTTTCACCGGGTAAGAAAGAGCAGTTACAGCGCCTTTTTTAAGCTCAAAACAATGTTTGATAGTAAATTAAAAGTGAAAGAACCTTGTTCTTATAAAACAACTTCTTTGAACTGAACTAATAGTATTGAGAAGATTATGCCAACTTTACAAATAATTTACGAACAAAAGAAATAATAGCGCAAATTTGTTATTAAAGTGTTAAATTTAAAATATATGAAAACTTTGTGAATTATAAAAACTCAGCCATGTTTTTCAAATGTAGAGAGATGGTTTGTTTTAGAAAGTTTGAATATCCTTGATACAGAGGAGTTTGTTTAAATTTCACATTAAAATAAATTACCTAAGGAGATATTTGAAAGGGTCTTACCAGGGTATTATACCAGCATCAGAGAAATGACATTATCCTAACATTGTTCGAACGTCCAAACAACTTTCTGAGGTTGAGAAAAACGTTTTCTTAAACATTAAATCAACGTCACATGCCTGTAGTATTGGGATAATTTTCAATTCAAAATTATTTATAAAATTTTAAGAGTAAAAGATAAAAGTCAGCAAATATATTTTGTTAATCAAATGGGCTGTACCGTGCCATTGGCAACGGTCTTTGTTTGTTTGATCATCGGGTCAACGTGTATTGTGACGTCACTGGCGACCAGTTATTGGGATGGAAATGTCGAAATGCATTCTGGTCTATTGTTCAAATGCAATTCCAAGGAGTGTATGTTTTTGAAGTTCTTTCAAAGTACCGGTAAGTGCAGTTTTAAAATTATTGTTTGTGACACACTTTGCATCGAAAACTTTGTCCCAGGAGTGGAGAAACTACTTTCAAAGTAGTGGACTTTTTTTAAGTGGACCAAATACTGAGACAACAGTCTAATAATTAGTTAAATTAGCTAAGTATTATTGCCCAGGGGGATACTCAAAATTTCGAAATTTGATTCCTATTCAGAGTCACTTTTTAGAATCAAATTGAGCCCATTGAAGTTTTCCGTAGTAAAGTCTCTTAAACGAGTTTGGAGAACGAAGCATCGAGTCAAAAATTTGTCTCTTTTATTCAAGCGATTTTTAGAGACTTTTGTACTAATCTTTTTACAATAATATGTTTTTCCAGAAAAAAATCCGTACCCCTGAAGATAATTATAGGATATCCAGACAGAGGGTTTCAATTTCCTAGGATATCCAGGGGGTAAGATTTTGAAGACCAAGGTTATCCAGGGAGTAAGAATTTGAATATTCAGGGGGGGGGAGGGGGGCTGGGCTGGTGTTAAGAAAAATTGACATCCTCAACAGGGGAGGCACGGATTTCTTCTGGAAAAGCCCGATTCCTTAAATATTTACACACGTATAACTTGTTGAACGTGTCGTCTTAAAAATGTAGTATAAATATGGTCAGAAAGAGAATTTTTTTTTTAGGAAAATACACTGAAATCAGTTGATTAAGGATTACGGACGCGATGAATCTTGCCTGGTATCAAGTCTCTTTTTTTCTCACCTTTTAAAACTTTATAAGACGTCTTTAGTTCAGAGCCATCATCAGCTTTCGAACAATGTGGGTTATCTGCATGATATTGATTCTTCATGTGTGCTTTCAGCTTAGCTAGCTGGCAGAGCTAGCAAACCTGCTCGTTTAGCTTTTTCTTCATCGAGTTGTTCCCTCTGTCTTTCTTCAGACGCTTTCTTACATATCAACTGTCTTTGTATCTCTCGAAATCGGCCTTGAGACTAATCCATCGACTTGTCATTTTTCTTACATTTTTCTTTATACTCTTTCAACTCCGTTTGGTTAGCTGTGAGTTATCTTTCAGCTTTCTTCAAACGTTTCGACACGACATCACATTCTAAAACTGCATCGTTGCATTGTTCTTGTACATTGATTAACTCTTTACTGAGTTCGATCACCCGGTCGTTCGGAGCACAGTTTGTTCGAAGTCAGGTTTCTAACTCTTTGACTCTGGTATTCAGCAGTTTAATCTCATTCTGACGAAGGCCGTTAATTTCGTTCTTCTCATATAAGTCAAGCATCATACTTTTGTTCTCCCTCTGCAATTTTTCATTGTCTGTCTTGAAAATTTTCTTTTGGGAGATTTCAGCTTTCACCTCGGCTTTTTCTTTCTCCAGAGCGTCGATCTGCGCCTTGAATGAATCCATATTGCCTTCATGATTTTTTTGTTCTTCCCTAATCTTAGCGTCCAACTTGTCAACCTGCTCTTTGAAGATTGAAATATTTTCAGCAGTGGAATGTTCGGCTCTGGACAATTCTTGTTGAAGGTTGAGAACTTTCTCCTCGGCTTTCTGCAGCTCCTCAGCATTTCTGCTTTCATTTTCCAATCGTTCGTTCAGCGGGTCAATCTCCCTTTGCAGATCAGTATTATCATCTTCCTCACATTCACGATTTTTCATCAATGATACGAGTTCTTCTTCCTTTTATTTTAAAGAATGTTCAATCTTCAAACGATTTTCTTTATATTTCATTTCCAATGAGCTCATCTCTTCCGAATGCTCATCTTGTAAAGAAACTTGTTCATCAGTCAACTCCTTGATTCTTTTATTTGCATCGTCTAACTCTATCTTTACAGCAGAGAGGTTAAACTTTATGTCGTTAACTTCTGCGACAAGTTGTTCTTTGTGCGATGAAATTTCGTTTAATTTGGTTTCCGCCTCAGATAGGGTATATATTTTAGTTCTTAACTTTGGAATCATCTAGACTGGTTGACGCTTTAGCTTTGAGAAGTTCCTGTCGAAGTTGTTGGAGGACTTCTTCAAAACCACTTCTTTCGCCATCAAGATCTTCCAAAGATTTTTGGTGTTGATTCTGAGAGTCTTCTAGGAGTTGTGATAGCTCTCCAATGTCGTTTTTCTTTGAAGATATCTCGCTCTCCAATTCAGAAATTCGATTTGGAAGTCTTGTTTTTGTTTTTCGAGTTTTGACTCGAGATGTTTCGATATACCAGTCTCATCAGCAATTAGATCTTCCATTTGTCGGCGCATCTCTTGAATGGACTTCTCGTATGATAATTATCGTTATGCTCGGCGAAATCCCGTTCCGTAAAAAAGACAAGACTTCCCGGGCACTGTTTGCATGTTCTCATACTTGATACGTCCAAATTATTGAGAATTCTTAAATTAAGAATCATTTTTGATAAACCTTTCTGCAGAGTGATTTAAAAGCACCCGCACAAAGAGCGAATATCTATCGATATGAATTTTGTTTAACACGCATGTATATTCATGTAGTTGACCAAATATTTGACGTCAAAAAGTGTTATTATGTGACGTCATTTTTATGATCACCTCAAACTTACGTCACTCTTTTTTTCTTCGAAAATCCACAAAAATTAGATTCACTAATTCACTTGGGTCAAGTTCTTACACTGTAAGAACTGAGCTTTGGCTCCCGAGGACAATAATGTCCAATGCCCAAACGCTAATTCAAGCCTTGAAGTTTCACTTCATATTTCTTATTATTTGTGATAAAACTTCCTCGTATGATCATTTTTCAAATCACCAACTACCTTACCAAGAGGCAAGGGTGGGCACCAGGGCGCCGCCCCTTTCACTGGATTGCTCCATATCCTCTTGAATCTTCTTTTAAATCGCTGAATATTTAGCAAAGAGAAATTTGAAGGACCTTGCAGGAATTAATTTGAAGAAAATTTGTAGGACCCACCTTTGCCTGCGTCTTTTCTTGGCAAAAGAATTCAAAAGATTAATATTGGATATTATTGTTATTATTATTATTTAGATCGATTCGTTGAATAAAAGGAGTAAGGCAGCCGAATCAGCTTTTTTGCATCTATACAGAAACATTCTTGAGATTCCTGGTAAGTTGTTGATGATTTTTAACTTTGATTATTCCAGACTGTCTCAATCGAACAGTTCGATTATCGAACTAATCGAACTTAATCGAACTTGGTCGAATGACAAAACTTTTGAAAAATCCCAAAAATTGTGAGAATTCGATTAAGTTCGATTAGTACAATTAGAACAACAAGAGTTCGACTAATTAATCGAGCCGCGATATCGCATATATCCGATAAAGTTCGATTAAGCTCAACAAAGTTCGAATAGAAAACCCGTTCGATTAGTTCCATTAATATAGTCTGGATGATTACTGAAAGTCAACATTTCTCCACATTCTTTTATGCATAGAATCCTCTTCTCCCTTCTTTCAAAAGGCAATTTAAATTAAACTTTCATTTTTTAATTGAATTCTCTCGCTACATTCAAGAAGTTTCAGAAAAACATCGCATTATAAACATTAAGCCATTATTCCCAACCGCTCTCAAAGTCATGCTGATTGTAACAAAAGTAACTACCATATTTGGGTTAATGATTCATATGTATAAAAACAAATGTTTCTATCGTTTCTCAAAATATGCTTTTTCAAAGAAAATCTGTACCCCCCTGTTGAGGATGTCGATTTTTCTTAACACCAATTCCCTGTATATCCGTACTGAAAATGTCAAAGCCCCTGGATACCCTTGGTCTTCAAATTCTTACCCTAGGATATTGATAATTCCAAACCCCCTGGATATGCTATATCCTCAACAGTGGTTGTACGAAGCCAAATGATAAGCACTTTAATTTATAGTTAAACATTTTTAATGATTATTGCACGTTTTTCTCTTTAGATCCTGTTCCTGCCTTGAAGAAAGCAGATGTCATACAAAAACAACTTGAAAAGACAAAGGTATCCTCTAATCATAGTCAGTAAAATGTTCACTGGTTTGGCAATGTATTGATATAACTTTTTTGTCAACTTGTTCTTTGTTTAAAACTAAAGTCGAATGTCAGTTTGCTCACTTATTGATCACGTTACCAATATAAATATATTCTCTTGGGGTTGGTCTATAACAAAACAAACCAATTTACGTACTCAAGTTTAGTATAAAGACTTCCAGACTGGGATTTATATACTGACTATGGTCTAATTACCTATTGCGGTATTGATGAAAGGTATATAACCCCGGTATTTTATTTTGCTTTGATTATTTTGATTTTGAATCTAACAATGATGCAAAGCAACATAAAAAAATAAATTGGTCTGAGTAACTGTTTACATGAAATCGGTATTTGGAACCTGTTTTTCCATTGTTGTTTCATTTCAATAGGATTTGGAGTTAGAAAATCAGAAGCTCCGGGAAACTCTAGACGAATATCACAATGAATTTGCTGATGTCAAAAACCAAGGTACCAATAAAAATGCTTTCCCATTTTCACCCAATTTATGATTTCAATTATTATCTGGTGAGCTAGGCTACGTACTGTAGCTAACGCCTGTCTGCCCCTCAAATCAACAAAGGAATTTTGTCAATTTCAATTCAGGAGCAATATCATCATATCAAAATATACCAAGAATAACTGTAAACTTGTACATTATATAAAACCCATCATAAATCTATCACATTCTAAAAAATATTATTTAACAAGTTGTTTTAACAAGCCTGAAGCTGTTCTAGAAACCTTTTTCATGAAAACCTTCGATGGAAGATTCTTATATCTAAAGCTGATAATAACTTGAAATATTCAACAATTTTTATATGCATGTTCAACATATATTCAACAAATATTCAACAAATATTCAACAACTTTCATACATGTTCAATATATATTCAACAAATATTCAACAAATATTCAACAATTTTTTATACAGAGGTCACCCTCAACAAGATGAAAGAAAAGATCAAAGAATATGAGGAAAAAATGGATAACAAACTCAAGGTATATGCCTGAAAACGTAATTTTCACTGGGATTAATTTTTTAATTTATACTTTTAATAATTCCCACGAAATTTGATATTTTCACACCTTTTATTTGTACTAGCAGCGGTTCTAGACAAAAAGCATTGTTTGATATTTGATACAATTTTTAGGTATCATAAGGGTATTCATTTCCGCGGGGATCCTTTTTCAAGATTTTCTGCAAATTTCAGTATATTTTATGATACCTAAAAAAAGCGGCCGTACACTTGGACTAAAAATGGAGACTCTTGACTCTTGATGATAACAATGCTGTTTAATAAGAAAGTATATAGCCCAAAAAATGCAGTTCCATAAATTTATCATTTTTAAAATTCTTGATTTTTTAGGAAATGTTGGCTGAAAAAGAGAAAAACTTGAAGCAAGAATTTGAAGACAGAGAACAGTGAGTTCTGCTTTCATCATTCTACATTGCAATTTCTAAACTGTCATAACGCCCCTCCCCGCCCCCTTCCTTCCTCTATTCTGTTTTCACCTCGTCATTCATTTGAAAGAATTTCTTCAAGGGTACTTTATTGGACAAAACTTTAGTCTGACTAAAAACTTTGGAGGTGATTGAACTTTTGTCTGACCAATAATTTTGTCCGACTAAATTTTTTCCGATACTAAATAATTAAGTCCGATGCTCCCACACCACCTTCATACAGTTAATATATATAGGAAGTAAGGATAACAGGAAAAAAAAGCCAAAATTAAACTGGATACTTCCCTGGTTTCTCCATTCTCCATTTTTTTACCAGCAATCTCATACACACGGTAAGATTTAGATTTTTTTATAATTTTCAGACAACTTCTTGATTCCAAGTTAAACGTTGCAAAAAAGCTTGGTGATTCTGAAGCAAGAATCAAATATTTGACAGAAGGTGAGTCTATTTCTTTCACCATGATACTCTCTGGTCTCTCTAATAGCCGATTGGCTTGGGAAAATGTCGAGAGTAGACATCTTTGTGTTAGCAAAATAGTTTCTAATTTATACTACTGCTTTCAAAGTCCAAATATACCGTGGTTTGGACCATATGAGTGCTTCTCCCCCGGGTTTAGCTCCCCCCCCCCCTATACCTAAAATGGAAAATTTCCGTTAAAATATATCTCTCAAAAAACTTCAAACACAAAGATAGAGACCATTTATATGGTAATTTATATAATAATGAGTTCAGTTGTTTATAAAAAGATAAGAATTGAAAAGTTGTTTCCTCATAGCCAATTTCTAAAAATTGATTTCCCTTCCTGAACTTGTCTCTCCCCTTGCTGTTGAACAAGGACTTTCCCTCCATGTCTTTTCCCAGCTCCAATAACCATTCCCCCTTAAAATCAATAGGGGGACATTAGGTAAACAAATGGTACATATTCACCGGATATAGTTCGAGGGCGGGATTGTTCAGACTGCGTCGAATAACCCCACGCGCAGCGCCATTAATAAAAGATTTAATCTACCTGAGGCTATTCTGTTTGTTCAACTTGTTATGTCTGTTTTCGCTTGCAAAATAATTACTTCTAAAAATCATTCGATGTCGTTTTTAGAACTTGATAAATCAAGGCAAGAAATTTTCGATTTGAAAGGCAAACACGAGGAAGAAGTTATGGGAAGGTATTGTCATTTATTAAAATATTTAATCTGACAAACTGATTTCTTACTACGTTTTAAGGGAAGAAATTTTGGCGAATTTGGAGAATGACCTCAAAAAACCGCCAAAATTAATTATTTCGGTGATGCGCCAATACTAATTCTCGCCAAATTTTGTTTGAAACGATTTTTCGTAAAACTTGTCCGTTTCGGACAAATTGTAAGCAGAATTGTAGACAAAAACAAATATTTCTCATTCGCCGAAATAAATTGCGCCAAATTGCATCGAAATTTGCGAATACTCTGATTCGCCAAAACTTCTTCTCGTCAAAATCTTTCCCCAAGGTATAAAATTTTATCTTTGTGTTTTTATTTGTTTCCTGTCTCGTAAAAGGTCCCAGGTGAATGCGTTCTAGAATTTAAATTTAAATTAATTAAACATAAAATATAACTAACCGGCGATGATAAACCTCTTTCCATTTTTTTTTTTTTTATAATTGCAAGAGTTTCTGAAATCAACATGCTGGAAATGGATTTGGAGCGTGCAAGCCAAGTAAGATTGTATAGTATGACATTTTAGATGACATATTTTTTTACACATCCCTTTAAAGAATCCCAACACACATTTCTTTACGTGCTTTTTACGGTCCATTGTTTTCCCGAGACCAGCTAGTGGAGGTAAAACATTTTGCACATTTTCTCAACTTCTATTAAACAGAATTCTTTAAACTTTAGTAATGTTTTTTTTTTACTAGTCACGAACAACAATATTATCCTGAAAACTTTACGATTGAGTGTCCACTTTATTTTCGTGAAATCACTCCAACTTTTTAAGGGACCTTTTCAAAAATAATAAGCGAATAAGTTTGTTCCAACTCGTTCTATGGAACGAATTAATTCGCTGAAATTCGCTTCCTGGAACAAATCAATTCGCTGAAATTCGTTCTATAGAGCGAATTTACTTTAAAGAAGATCCCTAAACTCCAAAATTCCTATTATACTTTTTAGAATTTGTTATCGGCGGAAAAATATTCAGGCTCGTTGAAAACACAGATGACCAGTGAAAATAATCAATTCAACGTAAGTTCAGTCCACTTGAACTAGAATCTGAGAATGTTTGTGCACGTACGATGAAAGTTAGCGAATCTTGGTAATAATTGGGGTTGTTCTTTTTTTATTCGATTTGCGGATTTAGTTTTTAAGCTAAAAAGTTATTTCTTTTGCTTGATAGCATTTTTTTCTACTTTTTTAACCGGAATATTTTCGCGAGTTCAAAAACTCGAAGTTTTTTGGATTTATTTTCGGTATTGAGCAGTTTGAGAAATTTTTGCGTTAATAATACCAAATTTTACCAGAACCCGTGTGTTTGTTAATACTTAAATTAGCAGTTCCAAAAATCTTGCGTGGATTCATTTTTGCGACTCGTTGCATTTCGCGATACGACTTTAGAAAATAAAATTGTGTTCATGATTTGTATATTTTAGATGTCTGCTGGAGGGTCAAACGAAGCTGACGTTGAATTGATAAAGTCCTTGGAATTTCAATTATCTGCAAAGGAAAGAGAAGTAAGTGATTTGGGTGTGATTTTTCTCTAGTTGGCTGAAAATGGTGTCCTAAAAAGGTTGACTTGGTGGTGTACATAAGTTTCTTTTAACTCTCTGAGGTCAACTTAAAAATGGTTGGAAAAAGATAGAATATCTATTTATTGCACCAGACCAGGGGGTTTGAATGGGCTTTTTTAGAAAAAGTCCGTGTCCCCCTTGTTGAGGATATAGGATATAGGATATCCAGGGGGGGTCCGAAATTTTCAATATCCTAGGATATCAAGGGGGTAAGAATCTGAAGACCAAGGATATCCAGGGGGTGGAGGCTCAAAATTTTCAATATCCTAGGACATCCAGGGGATAAGAGTTTGAGGACCAAAGATATCCAGGGGGTTCGAAAGTTTGGGCACGGATATCCAGGGTGTTAAGAAATATCGACATCCTCAACAGCGGGAGTATGGTTTTTTCTGGAAAAGCCCAATGTTGAGTTGGAAGGAGCATCACACCTACTGTCAACTCCTAGTTACTTACCGTCCTGATCAGACTACTACTCATTTTGTTGTTGTCATAGTTATCACAATTGATGGAAGAAGTTCATCATCTCCATGCTAACAACTCACGAAATAAAGAAACCTATCAAAATGAAGTAAGTACCTTGTTCTCGGGTATTTACCCGGGGGCATTTATCATATAATTCATCTGCCAAATTGAGTACAAAAGTCTCTTGTCTCGATGCTTCGTTCTCCAAACTTGTTTAAGAGACTTTACTACGGAAAACTTCAATGGGCTCAATTTGGCAGC
>JAUJPO010069845.1:0-10000 GCA_032270745.1 Tiaropsis multicirrata
CATTTTTTTCTTTCTTCGTTTTTCCAAGTCTGCCATTCGAACACATTTCATATTCTTGCATCTTGCAAAACATTATCTGTAAATGGCACCAGATATTAATACGGCGTATAACGTCAATGTATATATATAAATAAAAGATAACATTACAAACTGCATACACATTATGATTACAACAAGATGCACGGTGCGCAGTGCCGAAGCACCACAATTCTTCCTCCAGTAAAAAAAATTTTCTGAATGACTATCGTGAATATCTTCATTGGAATCTAATTGTTGGTATAAATTTGATAAAGTTGAATGTAAGCCTTTCTTTGAGTTTGATAAGAAATAATCTATATAAAGTCATCCTGTGTCTGATACAGGTACCCCACATGTTAGTGTCATCCTGTAGTTTAAATTTAGAACAAGGTACTATAAACAGCAATTTATGTGATCCATTCGAGGTCACCATCATGCAGACAAATATTCATTAAATTTCCTCTTTTTTAACAAATATTTTATGAACAATACGATAATAACGATACTCTTATTACATTTAAGCATGTCTTCATTTAAGTGTTCTTATTTGAGAGCGCACTCTGTCCACTAGCTGTTTTTTATTATACCTAGACAGTAGAACACGACCTTCGTCACTTTTCTCAAGCAAATTCACAACTTCGCGGGTAATTGGCGGACGCTTTATAGTCAGAAACTCATTACATATGCGAAATAAAGTTGTTACATCGTCTTGTTCAAAAGTTCTTCGACGGTGTATCGAGGCGGTGGAGGCTGCATGGGAGGCACTGTCCAATGTCGCGGCGGCGGCGGCGGTCGCTGATGTGACAGCAGGATGTTCTAAAACGAGAAAACAAAAACGAATTAAGATAAAAAAAAATACACTGGTTTTCAGGTCGACAACACATAGACAAGATGTAAAGGGAGGCTCACTTTGGACAAAGAAAAAAAAATGAAATACTAACCTAGCCCAAGATTTTGATCTATGTGTAGATCGTATGCAGAACTGCTTGCTATCGTTGACGATGCAGGGACAAGTCTCTCTGAAACGAGAATTTATTAAATCAGTGTTCAACTATACGTGATTTAAAACGATAAAAAGAAAACAAAAATTATATAAAAATACAGTGGTTTTCAGTTCTTTAACACAGAGAAAATGTGAAATAGATAAACACTTTGGACAAAGTCAAAATAAGGAAATACTAACGTCGATCGAGTTTCTCAAGATCTGGATCGTATGCAGAACTACTGGTCGTCGTTGACGTTTTAGGGACACGTCTTTCTGAAACAAAAATGTATTAAATGATTGCTAGGCATCGAATACACGTGTTTTAAAGCGATAGAAGGAAACAAATTAATATAAAAATACACTGGTTTTCAGCTCTATAACACAGAGAAAATGTGAAATAGATAAACACGTAGGACAAAGACAAACTAAGGACACACTAGCGTCGCTCGGGATTCTATTAATTCTAACAATTAATTAATTCTTTTAATATATTTCTACAGAATAATAAAACAAGGGGTTGCTTGTGCTTGGTCGTTATACTCAATTGCATTTCTCATCCCGTTCTGCTAAAATGGGCTTGCTGAACTCTGCACTCAATTGTTTTTCACATTATTGGTGTTAATATAATGCTAACCTCGGGAGATGTTCATTGTCGTGGGGAACACCGATGTTTGTTGGGTCGTGGTTGTAGTGGGAGTGGTTTCGGTACCAGTGGTTGCGACGGCAGGCGATCCTGAAACAGGAAAAATCAAATATAAATAAGCAAAATGCAGTATTTATCAATGGTCTATAATTGCCCGGATATATCAGATTGAAAATACATAACAATGTAACTGTAAAGAAGATAAAAAATACTTGCTGTTTTGTTTCATTATGTTTTCAATAACAGCTCCAATTGCTTCTGATTGATGCATCTGCAGAGGCAGGGTGTAGTAATCGCCGGCCGTTTTTTCCGAGTGATTCATGACCCGAGCTAACATACCACGAAGTTCTGGTCGTTCCTCCCAAAGTTTTGTCACAACATTTTTCCTAATGGCTGTCGCTGATAATGTCTTTCCAACGTCTTTGCTGTATCTCTTTTGTACAAGAGCATTTAATTCAGTGGCTCTAAATCTGTTCTTCGCTTTCACTTTCACAAAAACTGTTGGGTCTTTTGACTGAGGTCTCAAAAAGTCCAAGTACTTGAAATAATATTGAGCTAATCCAAAAGGAATTCGCAAAACGGCTGGAGATATGTAGGCGGTTTTATGATTAATGACTGTCACGAGCATTGCGTGATCTTCAATGGCTACGTCTTTCTTTTTGGCCAAATCCTTTTGTAGATTTTTTCTCCCTACTTGTAGTTCATCCACGGTCATATTGACAACTGCACCGGACCTCTGGCCCGTCGTCAGATATGTTTTAAGTGCCAGAAATGCGACGACATCGTTATAAGCATATGCGTCTTGCGCACGTGGTGTGTCAGAATTTAATGTTTCCAAAGCAGATACGGTCGTCCTGGCTTGATCTATTTTAATAAAGTCCTCTACCTCAAGGAACTGTTCTAGTTCCTTGACTTTGCGCTTCCAATCGGATTCCGCTTTTTTCCGTCGTAGGGACCGCGTCCACCTTTGAACCTTGTGTACGATGTCCAACGCCTCTTCCATGCCAAATTGGTCGTTCAGGTAGCTGCAAAAATCCTTCAAGGATATCAAATAGGATATAATTGTTGAGATTGACAATGTTGCCGTCTTGATCTTTCTGTCCACCCAATCCTCTATAGTTCTAGGCGTAAGTAAAACTTTCACATCAGACCCATCAGATATATCAAACAGGATATTTTTGACCTGTCTAGCGTGAGTGTCTCTCTGTGAACCAGTCATCCACCCTCCAGATGATTTCGAGGCTTTGAATTGTCGTAATTCCTTGGGTAATAACTCTTCGCCTTTATCTAAACAGATGGAAATAAAGATTAAAAAATTGACGTATTTAATAAAATGTATATGCTTTGTGTTAAAGCTGTTGTTATGGGGATTTTACATCCAACGAGTTACTTACGTTATTATCCAAGTTTTTAAAACCTTGGATAAAAAACACTCAACCATGATGTTAGAGGCAACATAAAAGACGTCAATAAAAGTATTGAGCTAAATGATCAAAGTGAAACTGGCTGTAAATTTGGCTCTTTCAACACACAATTAGCATGATTTCTCTTAGCTCATACACATTAAATAATTTTCATTTCTGCTGTATTATTTTAATTATGAACTAACTTTGACATCGTTGCTATCTTAAATTACTGAAAAGGCCAATTTTGAGAGCCTATGTATCTTAAAGTACCGGATATATTCCTCTCTGGTTGAGCTTTCTGCACTTTTCCCACTAATCCAGTTGACAGGGAGCTGTTGTCGTCACTGATATCGGAACCTGAAAAATAAGTAAATAACAAATAACGTAAAACATTAAGGGCCATGTCCCAACTGACATATATAGGAGAGATAAAATATAACAGGCTTAATCAATTTACGTATACCTTATATATCAGTAATATTTTTTGTATGCTGCCTTCATAGTGTAATAGTCCCTTTACGTTGCAAACTGTATTATCTGCCGTATTGTAATTCACATTGTATTGTTTATGTTATTGCACACAGTATTGTGCGCTGTAATCTACGTTATACTGTTATTATTTAATGATATTTGTTCTGTACATACTTCTTTTACGGCAACTCACTCTATTCAAATGAGAGTTTACTGTTCCCAATGGCATGTCTCTATTCTTATTATGCACAGTGCTACTTGCCTATTTGTATACTGGCACAAATATGAAATGTTCTTTTCTTTCCCCACATTTGTAATACTTCGATATAAAGCTAATAATACGATAAGTAATGTATTTCTTATTATACATACTGTGTCGGCCTGGTCGACAAATATATATGTAACGTTTTAACCTCGTATGTCACATTTTTGAACAGGGTGTAAGTTGAAGATAGTAAAACCAAATTAAGTGAACATATTGGTTCAAAACGTTATAAATATATATCACTGGGGGAGGCATGTCACATTTTCTTTCTCGGTATTTATTAAAAAAAATATACATGAAGCATATATGAAGCATTTTCGTCCAGAAAAGTAAAAATAACTTACAAGCTGCAGTTTTACTCTCGGCTTCATCCTCTCTGGCTAATACTCTTTCACGGTTCCTGTAGAACTCACCCATCGCCCTTTGATACTCATCGGAATCACTGGACAGTTTATGCTTCTTTTTCAAATGCATATCGACTCTGACAAAGTTCTGAGAACAGAGTGGGCAGGTGAAGGTTGGGTTTTTAAACATTTTGTCACGCATGGGAGCTTTCTTTTTGTGCATTTCTCGCATGTGTTTCTTTAAGTTGGTCACAGGCCTATCACATTCTTCGCATATTCGCCTAGGTCGAGGATTCTCGGAAGTTTGGAGCCTCAGCGATCTGTCCTTCCTTAATTTGTATCCTCGACGTCTCGGTCTCTTCTGGTGTGTATTTGTTCCAGCCCGATCCATATTACCCCCGTCAATCAATTCCGAAACTCTCTCGGGTCCTGCTGAAACTTGAATAACTTGGGATTTGGCTGGCGAATCTGTGACTGTGGATGAATAATCAACCAATGTTGGTGCTTCACTCAATTGAGGCACACTTTCAGATAGACTCAGAATTTGATGAGATGATTTATGTGTGCTTTCATCTGAAATGATAGGATCACTATTATCTCTTATGTCGTCCATGTCGATCATCTTTACTTCGTCTTTTGCACCTTGGTGTGCCATGTCTGGAAGCCGCAATGAGTATACATTCTGTAGAGAAATGAAGTGCCTTATAAAGGCGATTCCAGTAGGACCTCTCCCAGGCCGACTACTGTAACAATACACGTCTCACAAATATCCGACTTGGTACAAGTTCTAAATAGACGTTATTGGTCGTAATTTGACCATTGAGAAAGCAATTATATGACAAAAACAATATTTGATCTAAAAATGTTTGAATTGTTTTCACATTTTACTAAAAGATTTCTAGATTATAGGATGTTAGCACATACAAATTCCTTTCGATACCATTTGCATTGAAAATTCAGACTAAATTTTAAAAATAAAATTAAATTAATTAATATTTTTTTTGAATAATCTAGAACTTGTATAACATTTAATGGACATTACTGCAAATTTAACTAACTTTCTTTCATCCTTCTACATTTTGGGAAAAAAACGAAATAAAAATATTTTAATTGGATAGAAATGTGTTGGCCTAGCAATGGGCGACAATGTAGAGGGAACCATGCATGGGCTCATTAGACTAAATAAAGCTCGCTGCTGGAATGAGAAAATAATAATTGAATTAAAAATGCTCAATTTGTTATCGAAAACAAAGAAATATATTTGATTAGAAAATAAATAAACCAAAAAGTTAATAACACGTTATCATATCGTAAAGCTACTAATTACCTGATGAAAAAAACAAAAAAATCGTGGATATATGTTCTATCGGTTTTAAGAAAAGACAATTTGACATTCACATGGATTTGTCTTTTTCATCACTTCTATTTAAATGTTTTAATGGAAGCTGAAAACAAAACCAATGTACAGTTAAATGAAGATAATAGCTTATCATAAATGTGAATATTTAAATACCATATCTCGAACTATCACTGTTATTACAGTAATGAAGTTACATTATTATGCAATAGTGTTTAATTTATACGAATTGATACCTGTGTAAAAAATGAGAATAAACGCCATTTGGGTGCTTGAATAAAATAATTAAGAATACATAAATATCCTAACTGGATGCATGCCACATGTTTTTTCTTTGCGTTTATAATATTATATATGAAATTTCATTTTGATAACAATTGCAAAACAAACAAAAAAACAACTTATATCCAAAGAAATTGGATCAGTTGGCATTATGGATTCATTTTCGATAATCTTGTGTCGGTCCAATTCACATATAACTCCAATCGGAGTACGACGTGTTTTCGACTCCGCTTGGATTGAGTGTTATTCACACGTCACAGCTGTGCTATTGAGTAAAATGAAGATAATAGCGTATAATACATGTGAGTATTTGAATACTATGTCTCGAAATATCACTGCCATTACACTATCAAATTTACGTTACTATGCAATAGTGTTTAATTTATACGAATTGATACGTATGTGATAAATGGGATAAAATGATTTAAAAAATAGAATGCATAAATATTCAATGTGGAGGCATGTTACATCTTCTTCCTCTGCATTTATAAAAAATACACAAATTTAAATACAAAGAAATTATATGAGCTTGCAATATCAATTCATGTAGCAGAAATTCTGCTGGTGTGTGCTGACTAGACTATGGGCAAAAGTCACACCTCAGTTGCCGGTATGTTCTTTGAATTTTAATAAACACCACGGTACTCTTTTCCCGGCCGAATCCACATATAACTCCGAGCTGAATATCAATGTGATTTCGATTCGGTTTGAAATGAGTAGAATTCACACGTAACACCTGTTCTGCCGGCAAGTTCTTATAATTCCAATAAACAAATTGCCGACAAATCAATCTACATGTTGATACAAGAGCCATATGCAAAACAAATTAGCTAATAATATTTTTTTTAAACAATGCTGTAGAAAAACAATTATTGTCTGTAAAACTTCTAGAACAATAACTAAATAAAAAAAAGTGTCAGCAGTTTAACAGTTTACTATTGCGTAATATAATAAATAAAAAAAAACAGTGGGTAAAATATTAAATAATAATTAAAACATTACTAATAAATCCAATAACATTTAAGAGATTATTAAACTATGATAACACTTTTGTTACAAACACACAAGTCTAAAATGGAAATACGATGTCTACTGTTAAACCAATTGCCGAATGGTTAAACATTATAAATAAATGCCCTTTCCTAAAACACAATATTATGAACAAAAACTAGCTAATGCAATAAAAATGCCATCGTCTAAATATGGGCTTTACACTGCTACTTTCGTGGTCGGACTTTTTGTATAGATTACTAGTTTGACTTTTATAAATCCTTTCCTCCGTCTTCCTCGGCCTGGCCTTTTGGAAGGAAATTTCTTGAACAAGACTAGTATAACAGGTATAGTCATTTTAAATTCCTTCTTAAAAAAAGTTACCAATATATTAGAAGTTTAAACTCGGCACATGACTTTGCTTAGTCAATCGAATGGTTTTCCTTAACAGAATTAGAACGCAAAAAGGTGAGGAATCTATCTTCTTCAGATTGAATTGTCCTTTTATATGTAGTTTTATGTGGTTCCAAACCGGAACACAAGATTCTAAAGTGGTTCAAGACAACTATACCACAGTTTTATTGATTTGAAACTTAAATGTTTAAAAAAAACGTAAGGCTGAAATGCAAATTTAATTCCGCTTAAGGTCATTATAATTGAATACATGCCGACGCACTTCAAGGCATTTCATCTGAGTAATTATGTAAAAACAAGTCATTTTCATATCATTAGCAGAAAAATATAAATTTAACAAAAATTAGTTAAATTAAACGATGTCATGGCCCATAATGTATGTTGCGATCCTTTTTAACACGAAGCAGAAGTTACAAGTTTGTCGTTAAAATTCCCTGCTAGAATTGGCCCCAAACCGGCTATTTGTCAAACAGTGTGTATTGGTATCCGCCCATCAAGAGGCCCCACCCCAACTGCCTTTATAAGCCAATTCATTTTTCTTTAAAATCATTACTCATTGCGACTTCCAACCATGACTGACCAAGATCCAGAAAAAGAACTGACGTTGCATGCTTCGAACGAGATAAAAGATACAAGTGGTCCAATAATGTCAGATGAAATCCCAGAGAAATCTCCTGCTGAAATTCTGCCGATACGTCAATATGCGTCTATATTGAATGAAGCTCATACGTTAGAGGTGGATTATTCCTCCAACGTCACAGATTCACCGGCCAAAAGCCAAGTGAGTAAAACTCCATCACGACTCGAAAGACTTCCGGAATTTATTGATCAGGATACTAGTGCTCGGACTGGGGATAATCTATCTAAAGCCAAATCTAACGAAGCTTTAACGGGAAACGCAGAACTTACGGAATTGAGCGAGGAAGGCAAAGGTAATCCGAAGAAGACTACACCTTTTAAGACATCCCGTCGCCGAGGGTACAAATTAAGAACAGACAGGTTGGTGAGACCCCAGACTTGCGAGAAACCTCGGCCGAGGAGCATATGCCCAGAATGCAAAAGACCTGTGGTCAGGTTAATAAAACATATGCGAGAAATGCACAAAAAGGAAGCTCCCATGCGCCAAAAGTCTTTCAAAGCCCCAGCGTTCCCCTGCCCACTCTGTGATCAAAGATTTGTCAGAGTTGACATGCATTTGGAAAAAAAGCATAAACTGTGCAAAGATTCCGAGGAGTATCAAACGGCGAAGGATGAATTTTACAGAATACGAACAACACTATTAGCCGGAGAGGATAAGGTCGAAAAGCAAGGTGTTTCACGTAAGTTAGTTTTACTTTTCTCAGTTTAAATGCTTTTTATGTAACAAAAACCTAATTATGAACCATTGCTTATTTTAATATCAGTAAAACTACCGCTTCTAGAGTAAAATATATCAAAACCTCTAAAGAAAAACAAACGAATTTAAGTTGGCTTAGCATTTTCGTTTATTCAGCAAAACATTAGGAAAATAAGGTACACTAAACTGTTTTAGTAACATAATATTAAGCAATTAAACTTAAATAGGCTATACCGAGAACTCGGCACGAAAATCGAGTAAAACGAATGAAACCAGGGTTTCTATATTTTGATCTTGGCCCAAAGTATAAAGTTTCAGAAAATATCAACCTCGTGAATATGCGTTATACTGTATGAAAATAATAATAACGTCGGCAAAACCAATAGTGCTGGCGGGTCGCATTATATATTATACAAATTCGTTTTCCTTTGTTATACTGCACATTCTCGAGGTCGGTGTATTCTGAAAATGTTCACTTTGGGCGATCCTAGAAAAATTTAAAAAGTTATCATCTACAACTTATCATCTACAAAACGAAAATAACAGGAAAGTGTTTCGCCGTTAGTGTTGTTATAAACTGTACCAAACACAAATAAATTCTAACGGATAATAACTAAAATATTTGAAAATTCAACACCACTGGGTTAAGAACTGCTTAAATAAGAGTTTGCTATATAATAGCACCCAAGTTTTAATCAAGGCATCAGAGATTACACACTTTTTGCTCGAAAGGTCATAAATCATTGGTCGTGTTATTGCTTATCGACTGGTCTGCATGTGCATAGTGATGTCCTTATTTTCTGTAGCTTCAATATTTCCGACAGCATTATATTACATAGGCTTCTTTTTATACAAACTAAAACTTGTTTTCACAATTCATAGAAAATCACACCTGTTATGATAATAATCGTTATATCTTCACATATACCATTTGTAGATTTCACCATGTAATTATAGTCATTTGATTGAAGTGTCAAAACACTATCACTTGTCTGTGTATGCTTTAATCATTGTGTTATTCAACTATTCTTCAGACATGGATAGCAGTAACGTGAACAGGTCCTCTTTGTCATCCCCGTTATTGATGGATAGACAACAAGCGGAACCAGAACTGGATTTATCTGGTACTATTTAGATAAGCGTTTTAGACCTGCATAGACACTATATTAACAATAGCGTTTTATAGTGGAACACTAACGTAATAACTCACTATTCTTTTAGAAATACCCAGAATGCATGTCAGAGGTCGCAGAGGTAAAAAGCAGAAAAGCTCTGAAAGCGATGTTGGGTATATTGTTCATCTTGGTCAATCTCTAAGTGTATCGTTAACCCTTTCGTGGTGGATTAAAAATAGTACAAAATATACCATAGCTGATGATTAATTTTATTTAAGTTGATATTGGATAATTGAAGCTATTGTAAATACATTGAACGGCTAAAACAGTGCCATCTAAACCTGAATAAAATTTTAAAAAATAAAAATAAAATT
>JAUJPO010069856.1:0-11906 GCA_032270745.1 Tiaropsis multicirrata
TTCTGCTTTCTCTATTTTTTTTTCATTATTAATTTCATTTTATAACCAGGTAGGTCCATAAAAGTATCACTTGTTATACTTAACCTCGCTAATGGTGCAAATAATATAAAAATTTATCTTGTGCCATTTAGACTGTAGAAGTTGGGCCAGGAAGTGTGGAATACAGGCTAACAGAAGAAGCATTAGTGTTCGGAGGCAAAACACTTGTGGCAACGGATATTGCGGTTGCAGCCGGTTTTGTGAAGGAGATTGGTAATATAAAGAATGTGTCTCATTTATCAGAAGAATTTGTTTCCAAGGCTGTGGAGGTCATTCAAAAAGCTGTTGAAGAAGCTGTCGACTCTGTTAAGGTTTTTGATGATATATTTTTACCTTTGCGCTAGAGCTAGAGGCTACAATAATATCTTAAAGGGAATGACTTTTCGCGAGAAGAAATTTTCGCAGAATTTTTATTTTGCGTTTTATGGGATTACGCGCTAATTTTACTCAAAACGCTGGAGGGAGTAAATATCTCGTAAATTGATTTTTCTGCGTTTCGCGGAATTTACTTTCAAGAATTACTATACACCAAAATTTACGAACATTTTCTTCCCTTAAGATATCGGGCCTCTCAGACCTTCTGTATTTCCTGTTTTTCCTGCGTTTTGATATTTTGCTATTTTTTCCTGTTTTTTTCGTCTTTTACTTGGATGGTTTCTGTCCTGTATTTCTGTATTATTCTGCAAGTTTGAGAAAGGACCTAACTTATTTAACTACCTCTAGAATCTTTGTAAACTTTTATTTTCAGCTTTCTAAAGAAGATTATACAGTAGTGTTGGTGGGTGGAGGAAGCATTTTGATGGATGTAAACAAACCGTTTGCTGGAGCTTCCACTATCATAAAGCCGCCTTTTTATCAGGTAATATTGTCTTCTAATATTATTTCCTCGTTTTCGCGCACCGTTTTCTCGTTTTCTCGTTTTATACCACAAAATGCGCAGAAATTAGTATCAAAATTACGCGTTATCTAGGGAATCGCGAAAATGAATACCGTCTTTAAACAGTTACTTTCATTTTTAAATCGTGCAAAAAATCAAAAAATACGAAACATAATCTGCGAAAAACTAATACGCACGAAATTTTCTACCTTTAAGGTTGTATCTTCACCATGTCTCTTTCAATCAGTCAGACAGTCTCATTTCCCCTATGCAGAAGTTTCTTCAGTGTTTTAAAAAAAATTAGGAGCTTCATTAACTTCTGAGTGGATAATACTAACAAGTGGCGTTTATATTTTGTGGGCGGTAGATTGATTTATAAGATCTTCTTTGTGCGCCAACAGCCTTTTTTGCCAACATTAAATGCCTGAATTGTAGTTTAATCCCTTCTGAAAACAATTCCATCCTCATTGAAAAAAAAGAAAGAAAAACGTTTTTAATATCCGCACTTGATTATTATTCGAACAAAAACAGTCGACTTTCCCTCTTATCACCGCTCGCCACCGCTCACTATTATTATTTTAAGCGATTTGGGCTGACCTTGTAATTGTACTCCAACTTGCAATAATTAGGCTCTTATTCTATACCTCCCACTCTTCTCTTTTAATTTATCAACAATTTCACTGGGTTACTGAAACACTGTTAGGAATTGAGGTTAGCGGGTCATAAAGTGTCCTTTTTATTCATAGGTTGCAAATGCGGTTGGAGCTGCTTTAAGTCAAGTCAGTGGGACTTTTGACAAACTTATTGAAATGAAGGAAGATGAAAGCTCACGACAAATGATTCTTCAACAAGCTAAAGAGTTTGCCATTGATCAAGCTGTTCGAAACGGTGCCATAAGAAGCACGTGCGCCATCTTGGATATTCAAGAGGTCAATATGACGTACGTGGCGCTACCTCGTAAGCGGTTGAGTATCAAAGCGGTTGGCGATTTGCAAGCAACATCATCTGAATCCAATAACACAACAATTGAGACACAAAAACCGTTGCCGGTTGAAACGATTGACGAGGAAAACACAATCTCCTCTAAGAACAGTGAAAACAAAGCTCAAAAGTCTGGTGAGAAGGAAAGGAATGTTTTGAAACGGGGATAGTGTTATGCCTTCAAAAGAAATAAATATCCCTCTAGAGTTTGCGCTCCTTTATTATTTATTCATGCACACGTCATAATTATTTATGCACACGTCATAATTATTTGTCCTTGTATTTGTACGGGCTTCAATCCCAAAATCCTTTTCGTTTTAATTATCAATCCGTGAAAGTTATTACTTCTTCTTTGTAATTGAATGTAATTAACGTGCAAGAGTAATAAATAAACGCAAAGCACGGACAAACAGAGAAACTGAAGTCTATTTTTAGATATAAACGCGGTATGCTATTCTGCACTCTCAGAAAATGATCTGCACTTTGAGGTTAAACTTTTAAGAATTTATTCGGATTTTCTACTTAATGTCGGAAAAATTGCCTCAGTTTAATAACCTCATGGAGGATTATATACTCATCTATAAAAAATATATGGCTTATAATGATCAAATGTGACAGAAATAAATCGATTGCACGAAAAAAATCTCCAAAACAAAAAAATTTTCATCAGTCTTTGCTAACTTGTCTGCACGATAGTAAGCACGATAACAGCCATCGCATGCTTTTTCAGTGTTCTACTTTAATTACTTTCTATTACAATGTTGCGCTAGAACTGTCATTTCCAAATTTAAAGAGCTATAAGCGCTTTGATATATTGATAACTGTTTTGGGAAACCGTAATGAAAAGATAGTAAATTTCTTTCTTTAATCGTTTTTCGCTAGACAGTGTAGTGAAAAACACCAAAACAAAAATTCAACAAAAAAGTCCATTTATTCCTATGTCGATGGGAACATAAAACATGGAGGCAACGCTCAGACTAGACGTTTTGGTTGGAGATTAGGTTTGTACGATTATTTTCTTTTCCTACAGTATTGTGTCTCAGTCTGATTTTGTCATTACAGGAATCACCTTCTCGTTTCAAAAAAGAAAGTTTGAATAAGGTCGTTACAGATTTATCAAATAGGTGCAACTTGTAAAAAAACCGTGCTTCTTTGAATTTTTCTAAAGAAAAACGTGGTAGCAATTTGCGAGACTTGCTCTGAGCAATGTCCAAACGACGTTATTCAACGTCAGTACGTTGTTTGGACGGTGAAACAATGTTGGAATAACGTTGTATGTCTGCTAGGCCCCAAAGATCTTGTTTCTATTCTTTTTCATGTGCTGTATATATTTTTCACATGAAAACACGAGGCAGCTACTTCTTTACAAATGCAAAATAAAAAAAAAGCTACAGTATTTAACTAGCTGAATTAACAATATATCATATTAGACAAATATCTAATAAATTTCCCTCCATCGCATATGCTTTTCAATCAAATTATCATCCACGAGCATTCAAAGTGCTCTAATAAAATGAAGGAGAGTTATTAACTATGTTGGTTGATAAGAAAAGGCTATTAAGTAGCATATCTCTGATAAGAAAAATTGTGTACGAATTTAGATATAGTAGCCGAAGGCATATTGCGTTATTAAAAGATATGAAGTCTGATTTAGAATAAATTACTCAGTTTTGCAGGAAAGGCGAAAGATCTAAAAGAAAAGGTACGTGCGACTATATAATAAAGTATAAGAAAGCTGAACTTGAAGATTTGTTCTTATTTTTATTGTAACTAACCACATTTTGAAAGACACTGTTTCACTGCCCCGATGAGCAGTGGCGGCTACAGAAGGTTTTCAGAAGTTTTGACGGAGAGTGTTGCTTTTGATCATATTCTTTGACACATTGTAACATTGTAATAATAGAATAAAAAAAACGTTCTACTTATAATTTTAGAGTGAATACGTGTAATCACAACCGTAGCGACCGAAACTCAGAGTTCTGACGTTTACAACGTTCCCTGTCGTCTGGGAAAGAAATGTCATCAAAGGCAAAGTTTTTACATCTGAAACTGTCCTCCTCAACTGAACGTTACTTTTACTGGGCAGTATGGCTGACATCAATCACCTACCCGTTCTACCACGCTTATAAAACCTCCAAGAAGCATTTCAACCAAATACAAATGGATTTAACACTTTCATGGTTGGGTTACCACAAGGACACGCTGGATTACGAGTGGACATTCTGGCGCACTTTTGCTGTCCTACTGGTAGCACTATTTTCAATCAACTCAACAATAACAGCTTTGGTGAAAAGGCTATTCCCAAATAGCCAACACAAGCTTATCCTATTGTCAACATTGCTTCTGCAAAGTGCTGTTTTATCCATCAATGGTCTTTTGTTGACTCTACTCGTCATTGCATTCAGTTATTTCTTGGTATCGTACACTAAACGAATCAGTCCAATTTGGATCTCATCTATTGCCTTATTATACCTCATTAACGACCATGAACTGAAGATGAAATGCTTTCGATTTCTTGGATTCAATGAAGATTCACACGACTTGGTGAAACTAGCTCTCATGATGTCTGTTTTAAGAATCATCTCCTTTTCCACCTATTATCTCCGCCAGAAACAAGACAAACAAGACAACCTAAGCATTTCAAAACTTGTCACTTTCTGTCTATACATCCCTGTCTGCTACAACGGACCTATCATCAACTTTGATACTTTTCACAACAATCTATACAAGGAACCATGCAAATACTCCACTGGTGAAATTGCTAAAGATGCTATATACACGACAGCCAACATCTTCTGCCTCGAGATGTTCTTTCACCTAATCTACGCAAACATTCTATGTGAACATCACGACATTCTACATCAAATGACTGTTCTAGATGCAATATCTCTGTTCTGGATTCATCTCCACATTTTCAACATCAAATATTTCATATTCTACCGGTTCTCCGGCATATTCGCCAAGATTGACGGTATCGAACCACCGGGTCCACCAAAATGTATTGCTTCCTTATACACCTTTGTAGACATGTGGCGCTACTTTGATAAAGGCTTAAACAAATTCCTGTTTCAAAATATATATTTACCATTAGGAGGTTCTATAACAGGATTTGGAAAACAGACTTTGGCATCTTGTCTGTGTTTTAGTTTCGTAGGTTACTGGCACGGTGCAGATAAATCGCTTATGTTTTGGGCTTTAACCAACTGGCTTGGTATCGTCGTTGAGTCCATGGGGGCGCGGCTCATAAAAACAGACTTGTATAGAAACACTGTCAACCGATTCGGGTGTTTAGCGCACCGTCGGCTGTGTGCGCTTGGTGGCGCGTTTTCAGTGTTTACTTTGATTTTCACAAACATGGTATTTTTGGTAGGATATGATTCAGCAGTAATCTTGTTACAAAGGATTTCCTCTGTATGGTATTGTCCTATTTTGTGTTTGTTTGTATTTTATTGTATTAATCATTGCAGTATTGATGCAAGTTATACTTAGCATTAAAGGGGATCAAACAACATGCACAATTTTAGATAATTATAGATAATTAGTTAAAATATATTTTTAATTACACGTTTCTTTATAAGAACAAAGTATATAAGAACATAATGCTACGATAGGTAAAAAAATGAAGGCTTCGGAGAATCAAGAGTATATATAATAATAATAATAACATTTTTTTCATTTTTGATTATGTGAATTAAAAGACTTAATTAAGCATATTTTAAGAAAATATTAAGGCTTGAAACCAAAAAAAAAACTAAGAACATTAGAAGGCTTCTTCGAATTTTAATGTTCTTATAAAAACGTGTAGATTATTTGAATATTGTCGTGACCATTAGTTGCTTGACTCTTGTTTTTACATTTTTTTAAGCCGTATGTAAGTAAGTTAATCCTAGTGTTGGCAGCGGATGAGTCTAGACTACTGGGTGGACTTAGATTGAGGCGGAGCGCCACATCTGCCGTCAGCTCTCAGTGACTTACGCCACAATTTATTTCATTTAAGCCGCGAAAGGGCTTTATACATTATTGAATTGATGGAACAAAAAGGATTCTAACTCTAGGTTCCTAGATGTCACCAAACCTATTAGAAAGATTGTTTATCTTGTTTTGAGATGCGACCTTTGTTTCAATTTGTTTCAATTAGTTTTCAACACAGGACGTAAGCTCTATAATCCAACTAAAATCCTATCCAGAGTCATTGCAATATTCAATATCCTTTCCCAAAATCCAGCCTTAGAAATCGCTCACTCACAATATAAAATCCAGCGGAAATCCAAAGGCTATGTTGCTATGCTCTCAGTTTTTATTTCTTAGCACATACACGTTGTTTTTATAAGAACATTAAAATTCGAAGAAGCCTTTTAATGTTCTTAGCTTTTTTGGTTTCGAGCCTTAAAATGTTCTTAAAATGTTCTTAATTAAGTCTTTTATTTCATGTGTACATAATCTTATTTCTTTAACTTTTGATTCTCCAAAATGTTCTAAAAAAACGCGTATTATAGGAGCAGGATTAGAAATACATTTCTAGTGATCATGGTGGCATAAATATATAATATAATTTAATAACAACAAACAAAACAAAAGAATCTGCAGTAGTATCTCGCGGAATAATTTTTCGTCGGACTAAATTATTCGACGGTCTAATTTTCGTCACCCCACAAATATTTTCGTCACTTTTGTCCAAAAAACGCAAATTTTAGCCTAAAAGAATTTTCGTCACCTCCAAAAAATTTCGTCACTTT
This sequence comes from Tiaropsis multicirrata, assembly GCA_032270745.1. NCBI lineage: Eukaryota > Metazoa > Cnidaria > Hydrozoa > Leptothecata > Tiaropsidae > Tiaropsis > Tiaropsis multicirrata. The sequence goes on from JAUJPO010069856.1 coordinate 6,634, forward strand.
TGTCCGACATTATTTTTGTCCGATAAGGTAGCTCTCTGGGTTACTTGGGCATGCAAAGTGTGTTACCTACCCAACAGGCACGGAAAGCTGTTTCAATGTGGAAAAACTTGTCTGTTTGGTAGGTTGGTAGGCAGATACTTTTCCAAGGGATCCCACTGGGTCGTTAGTATTTATATTGCGGTTTTTTCAATCAAAATCCTCAGAGTAATTATAAGATCTTAAATATCCTCTCCATAAATCCAACCTTAGAAATCCTTACTCTCAATATAAAATCCTGCGGAAATCTCAAGGCTGTGTTTCTATGACCTTCAAACATATGATTTTGAAATAGATATTGGGATTAGAATTAAAAAAGCATTCTTAGTGTTGTAAACATATAAGCGCCAGTTCATATAGTGTTCGAGTTAATTTCAGAGGATCACGCATCTGATTAAAGTGTTATGCAAAATATGACTCATGTTTTGCACTTTGCGCACAATCAAAGATTATCGGCTAAATTAAAAAAGTACAGGAAAAAAAGGCTTTCAGTATAAATAGGAATTCATTTTTAGTACAAACCATCAGTTAAAGTGTGATCATCAAGTCAAGTCAAGATGTTGCAGTCAACAAAAATATTTTTTGCATTATGCCTTCTTTTGGTTCTAAGTCAGTTTGGAGATTGTAATCCAAGGCAAGGAAGAAAACGTCATGAAAAACACAAATCGAAACACCACAAGAAAACAACCACAACCCAATCACCTGAAAGCGAAGCCAGTAAAGAAGTTCAACGTTTGTTTGAGTCCGCACAAAGCATCACAATAAATACATTCTCCTTTACATTGGAAGAAGCATTCGAAACCACTCCAAATCGCTCAATGGAATTCATATCACCAGGGTTTGAAGGCTGTAATAAAACTCTACCTAAAACACTGAAAAAGAAAATCAAAGATGTTCAACATCTCTTAAAGAAAAGTGGCTGTGAGAACGGTAAAAATTCAGGATTGAAAGCACCTAAACGACCAAAAAAACCAAATCATCGATATTATACCAACCAATTCTTTCATCAATACCATAGAAAACCATTACCACACTATCACAGACATCGCAGGGAATCTACAATGTGTATGGAAACAGTGCAAAATGGTGATGGAAGCCAGTCTTGCATTGTCTCCTGTACAGAACAAGGAACTCTGGTCAATGGTTTCTTGCAGATGTGCACTGAATGTCTTGTATATACCACTTTGAACAATGATATGTAAGTTGTTTTCGAATTATTAAAATGTACAGCCACGTGACGTTTTTTGAACGATGTTTCAACGTCAAAATCACGTTCTGACGTTAGAATAGTGTTGTTTTTGACGTTAAAATGACGTTCTATATCTACTGGGTTTCTCTGATAAAGCTTAAGATTTTTGTCAGTACAACGAAACAGTCAATGAATAAGTGAAAAGTTATATTTCCTTTTGATAACTGTCGTCAAAATCTTTCATTCATCTTCATTCTTTCAACGTCCAAATACCGTTTTTTACGTTGAAATAACAACAAAATAAGGTTCCGTTCCTATTAGGATTTTCAAGTCAAGTTCTGCATTCAGATTCATATTATCTATGACATAATCTTTTATCTCCCGTATAAAAGATTACGTATTGATATTTATTTCATTGTCTTCTATGATAAAAACAAAGGTACGCTCTAATAAGAGTACTATTATGTAACAAAGATATACAATCGCATTATCTAAAGCGTATCAAGTTACCCAGCAGACACGGAACGTTGTTTTAACGTCAGAACGTTATTTTGACGTTGGAACAATATTGGAAAAACGTTCTGTGCTTCTGCTGGGTATGTCACGTGATTTAAAAAAGAGTTTTACAAGGGGAATAATTGATTTCAAAACGACAGCTTGCCCGGCCAAGACTTTCAAATTCGAATTCGAATTCTTACAGTACAGTGCAAAAAGCCGAATCTTATAGTGTATTTTTCAACCATTTTCCCAATTTTCATAATTTTTTAGTTACCCAAATATCATCAAAGAATATACATGTGACATCACTCCTGGCGCATCGTTTGGTGGAAACTTATGTCTTCAAGGATCCGGGGGTTGTGTGTCAAGCTTCACCGAACTCTCCCTTTTACGTGACGTCAACGGTGTTGGGTTGACACGAAAAGCTGAGTTCGTTTCTCACACGCAGGTCCAGAGAACAGGATGCCAATGTCAATTATTCGATTCATCTCCGTTCAGTGGAAGCGTGAGATAGAAAGCCGAGTAGCAACGGCAACACAACGTTATTTCAACGTCCAAATAACGTTCTGACGTTGAGAAAACGTGATTTGAGCGTCTGTTGGGAAAACGTGGAATGTCAAAACCCATCAAGCACGGAAAGTTGTTCTAACGTTGAAAACAACGTCGGGAACGTCAGAACGTTACTTGGAAGTTGAAAGAAATGTTGAAATAAGGTTGTGTGTCGGCTAGATATTTCAAATTTCAATTTTTTTAACAATTTTTTCAACCATTTTAAAACTAAATGAAAATATTTTTTTAACCATATACCGTATTTTAAATATGAAAATTATTTTTTATTTCATGATTTTTTTCACAATATCGTATCTTTAAAAGCGAAAAACCTATTTTTTATTTATTCCAAAGCTCCATTCCAGTCAACTCATGTGTCTCAAAAAAAAGGTAAAACAAATTAATTGATCTAAAACTCAGCAGACACAAGAGGGACGCACGTTTTTTTTTTACAACGTTGCCCTAACGCCTTACAATGTTTTGATGTTGAAAAGACGTTGAACCAACGTTGAAAAAACGTCATGTGTCGGTTGGGAAACTATCTATCCCACAGTAAACCTTCCAAGAATATTTTTGCCGCCGCAACGAGCGCAGCGAGTGAGGAGGCATTCATAGTTTCACGCAAGAGATATGGGAAAGTAGTTTCGAAATTTTGTGTTTGCGCGCGTTTGTTGTAATGAGCTGTTTCCGTTAATGGGCTGATTCCGATAATCTTGTTCTATCTTCCGTAATAAGCAATGGACTTTGAACTTATACCTATAAAATATTTTCGGGACATTTTTAAGCTGTTTAACTTCAACTTTATGTGTTGTAAAGCAAATTGATCTTAAATCAGGTGGAAGAGGAATTAAACATATGCGCTTGTTTTGGTGCTTCTGTATATGGTGCTATATGCACATAAAAACATTGATTTTGGTTAGAAAAAGCATTAATAATAAAGCTGATCGATGTCTGGCTGATTGCACTTTGCACATTGTAGAAATTACTTAATGGATAAATGGTATGGCAAAAGGGGTAACAAATTCTCTTGCACAGTGCAATATACATTTCGTCCTTTCAGTAAAACAATGTAGCATGGTATTTATTTTACGTAACTTGAACCGTAGCTTGAAGAGCTGCTTAGAAAAAATACCTTACCTATAGCATAGTACATGGTACTTTGCATTGTTCAGGTTCCCTACTGGAACATCCTTGACATCTTGATTGAAGCAATATAGGTCAATATAGTTGAAGCAAGTTAGCAAGCACTGTCATGCTTTTATACATTACTTTACATTACATTACATTACTTTTATACAGAACTGCAACAAACTTTCTAGAATCAGAATGAACTCGCTCTCTTTAGCATCAATGAACGTTAATGATAATTTTTTCAAATTGACGGGGAACAATAAACAAGAAGTCAAAACAAGTTATTAATAATTAACGCTTTCAATTTGAAACAAACATTACTTGGATGGAGTATGATTTGAACGTGAACTGGAACAAGCAATCTTTTCCTTATAAATTGGAACAGAGCAGACGTAACCCTGATTGACAGTATTTGAAAACACAACGAAAGTTGTTCAAAATGTTTGGTCGTATATATGTCACTTTTAATTATATGAACTCACTGTCAACATTGTGGTCGTATAATTCATATACATATGTCTAAAATTCTTTTTATTTTAAAAAGCTTTTTATTTTTAGAAAGAGGTGACAGTTTAGTGAAAGCTATAGCTAGTTATTGTAGTGCTACCCTTTCTTGACTCTTGTTGACTAGACCAGGGAAATGTTATAGTAACTATTATCTAATCACATGATAAAAAAAGTGAACGTATAGATAAAAAATTGGTTAGTAATAGAAAAATGAAAAAAGTCATTGAAGACATGATATCAATTACATAATCTTTTCTACGCTACAGAAACATTCACACGGAGACCCTGCTACTTCATTCTTTGAATTCCCTGACAGTTGATAAAAGAACCAATCAAATTTCACAAACTTCTTGTTTAAAATTCCTTGTTCGTATTTACTAAAACAAAATTTCGACATTATTCTTAGCCGAGGAATATAGTAAAAAAGTCCAGCGACAAAGATTAGTTTTAGCAGAGGATTCCATTTCAGAAATATCGCTGCAATGCAGCCACTATATCAAAATCAAAAAAAAAGTGGCCAGTGTGTCCTAGCTACGAAAACATGGGATGTGAAAAAGATGTGAAATTTTAAAACAAGCGTGTCAAACATGCGGATTTTACTTGCATAAAAGATTACGCAATGGAATGGATACCAAAATAAAGAAGAGTGGTATATACCTTTTCATAAATTACGTCACAAGAGCAACAACTGTGTCTCTTTTTGAATTTAGCGCCATGGTAACCAAATCCCAAGGGAACTTATCAAAATTTGACTACATTGATAGATACCTTGGAAATTGCATGAAAATGAGGCAGTCGTTGCTCGTGACGTAATATATGAAAAGGTCTATTCGCAACTGGATTTCAAGACGTTTAGTACTAACCTCCTACATTACCATATGAACTCATTTCACAATAAATCCCTCTTGCGTTGTATATTTTTTGTACAGCCGAACCTGTAACACAAATACAGTCTCCATATTGGGGAGTAGCCTCCAAATAATACCACTGTAGATGTGCATAGCCTCCGTTATGACATTGTGCAGAACACTGTTCATAAGTTAATCCATGATGTGTACCACTACTCGAGCTAGCACCCCATTCACGCATGTATCTTTGTGCTTGCGTACATACTAGAATTCAAACATAAAATACTGTAAGTGGCGATCGATGCGTAACAACACAGAATAAAACAAAAACTTTTTCGAACATTAGGCCAACCCTAAAAAAATGGTCGTTTCCGCGTTTTTTTTAGGTCACCCGGCCGCAAAAAAATAATGAACTTTATATTTATCAAGTTTGTAGTGATACCATAGTATAAGAAAGCCGCGGCTGGAATGAGCACAACTTGATTTCTGCTGTTCTCTCTCTGTCGTATAACCAG
>JAUJPO010069867.1:0-11906 GCA_032270745.1 Tiaropsis multicirrata
AGGTGACGAAAATTTAGTCCGACGAATAATTTAGTCCGACGAAAAATAAGTCCGACATTTTTTTGTCCGATAAGGTATTTCAAACCTTGGTTCTAACTTGAAAACCAAGATAACGTCTTCGATAAAGAAAAGAAGACCCACTTACCTTTTCAACTTTATCCAAATCGATTTTCAATTGGCTAAATAGTTGTTTGAGTTCAACGACAGGTTGATTATCTAGATCGGTGACGTTTTTCAATAGACGTACTGTGTTGCTGTTATTGCCAATGCTGCCCAGTCTGCTTCGTTTATCCAGCTCTTGACGCAGCGTTCGAATTTCATTTTCCATCTGCAAAAAAAAATTACAAAAAAAAATGATTTATACGTTGGACTGATTTGTAGGGTATTCATGATATGCGTAAGATAGCATTACGTCATTTTTCCTAATGGAAACACCAAAAATAGAGGGAAAATTCCGGATTTTTTGGCTGTTTCCGTTAGGTAAAATGACGTAATGCAAACTTATGCATATCATGAATTCATGCTATCCCAAACAGCAGGGTGTTTCCGTATAAAAGATTAGGTAATCAATCATAAAGATTAGGTAATCATTCACAAAGATTAGGTAATCATTCATAAAGACTATTCAAAAACAAATATTTCATACGTCGCATGCCGGACTGATCCCGAGAAGAAAAATTTGTAGAGTATTTATGCTATTCATTACGTTATCTTTTCTACGGAAACGTCCCAAAAGGTTTATTGTTTGCCACTACACTTTTATTGTTGAAAAATCCAAACACCCGGTGTTTTAGCATAACCGTACAAATGATTATGTAATGGACATCATGAACCATACGGTGAATGGTTAGAAACTAAAACTAATAACACTTTGCACATTATTTTTTTAAAACAATTTTTACACCTACGTTTTAAGGGAAGAAATTCCGCGAAACACGAATACTCTCACAATTAAAACAATCACCCCTAAAATTGGTCTTTCTAGGGCAAAATAGGGCTTTTTGTGGACAAATAAATCCCCTCGACCGCGAAATTAAATTCCGCGAAGCTCGCGAATTTTAAGCCTTGAACCGCGAAAATTTCTTACCTTAAGGTACATAATGGCTGATGAAAAAAGTAAAAGTAAAAAGAAAAATTAATAATGAGATACGACTTACTTCTCCTAATTTCATGCCATATTGTATTCGTTCCCTATCGACCGCTTTCGCTTTTTCCGCCTGTTCATTAGCCTCTCGTTTCCACGCTTCACACGTAATTTTAGCCTGATTCCAAGACTCCTCCCACGACGATAACTTATTCCGTAATGATAAGACTTCGTCCGTTAGACGTTGCACGTCCAAGCTACTGGAGTTTCCGCTCAGGTTACCGCTTCCGAACGCGAGCGGTGACGTTAAGGAAGGTGATTGGAACTTAGGTGAGGACATCATGTCGTAAAGGTTTAACGGTTGCGATTTGGGACTCCGTACGAAGCTGGCCCTTGAACCAGACTGTAAATGAAAAATAAAGAGATGAGCAAAAAAAATTATACAAAGAAAGGTTGATGCGCAAACTATGCCTAAGGGTCTTTTTAGGGGACTTTTAAAAACAAGACTAAGTGATTCAAATAGCAACGCTAAACTACTGAATGCTAAGCAAAAAAACAAAGGTACAATTTGCAAATGCTGATATAAAAGTACTAGCTATATAACTGTTGATTGGCAACCTGAGGTAACTTTATTACAACGCTACAAATTCAAGAGTAGAGGGAGAAGTAGGTACTGTATAAAAAAAAACAAAAAACAAATAAGAAATGCAAACATAAGCATTGAATCAGGCACGACGCACGCAATTTAAAACTGGTACGGCGAAGAAGCAAAGCAAGCCGAAACCTTGAGCTGAGGGGAAGCCCGAAGTCATTGAAAAATAATATTATTTTCCCAACTTTCAATTGTAAACTGACGAGCGTCGTGCCTTGATCGTAACAGAACAACTACAACACACTACTTACTAAACGACTTGAATTCAATATTGATTTTTTGGAGGAGGATGAGAAGGAGGAAAACAAATCGGAATCGTTCTTTAATAAATGATAAATGAAAAACAAAAAGAAGAAAATAAAGAAAATGAAAATATAATAGAAGAAGAATAGAATAGTTAAAACAATATTTTTTGATTTATTTTTTTTCTCGTAAATTTTGGGCACGGTTCTATCCCGTGTTTGTCATAATCTTATATGTAATCCACATGGAAGTATCATGATATCCAACAGAAGGATTTCTTACGGGTAATTCAAGTTTACATAGGAAGTTAACAATTTCCATAAAGGAACCACCGATTTCTATAGGGAGTTTTCAACAAGAGAACAATTTCCATGGGGGAAACACCTATTTCTATAAGGATTTACATAGGGAGTTATCAATTTTCATAAGGGAGATATCAATTTCTATAGGAAGTTATCAATTTCCATAGGGAAAACACAGATTTCTATAGGGAGTTAATAATTTTCATGGGGGAAACACCGATTTCTGTAGGAAGTTATCAATATCCATATAGGGTAGGTATCAATTTTCATAGGGGAAACAAATTCTTTCCCTAGCAAACCAAAAATTCAAAAACTTTACCATCATGTTTCAGTCTTTGAAAAAAAATGTTCATTAAAAATTTCCAGTGTAAGTTTTACAACACCACCAGGTCACGTGTTTACACTTCAAAAAAATCGAATCAAATTCCAAAAAACAAAAGCCACAAAAAGCAAAGCAATGAAGTAAATCTTTTTCTATTTTTCAAGAATTATATATCGTAATTTTTTTTTGTTGATAATTTTAATCTTTTTTTATTCACTACTGCACAAGTAAGAAGACAACATACATTTCGACATTTCGCCATAAAAATAATGGGCATGCATATATGTCTTTCCAGGCCAGACCTGGTTCAGCTTTAACCTTACATTTTTGAGCAACGGTTGTATAGTTGTAAAGGCTTCATTACACTTAAGAATAATAAGAAAAAATCGACAACAATTTGGCTTGCACCTGTTATTCTTCCCTAATTCTTCATGGATTCTTCTATATATTTTTCTGAAGAATGAGGGAAAGAATATCAGGTGCAACGACAAATTCTTGTCAATATTCTTAAGTGTAATGCCTTAAAAGCATCTACAGTCGAAGCTCTAATTAGCAGACACCATCGGGAATTCGACTTAGTGTCCGCTAATTGGAGCTGTCCGCCTTTTGGAACGTTTTGTAATATAAGTTCTTATGGCCGGGGAAAAAAGTCTGTCGACTAATCAGAGCTGTTCGCCTTTTGGGGTGTCCGTTAATTGGAGCTTCGACTGTGTATAATAAAAGATGTTCACTTAATTCCATTTGAGAACAAATCCAACAGATTAATGTCTTTAAAATAATAAAAAGCAACACAACAAAAACGCTGATTCGCGTAACATCAAAAAGGCAAAATTTCTACAAAAAGCAAAAAAAATTCTACATCAATTCTGAACTCAACCAACAAAATACGACGAAGGACAAACGTCAAAGATAATATAAATTTGAACATTTTCACACATCAAATAAAACAACACAGAGTTTTCATTTCTTCTCCCTCTTTTAATCATAACGTATATAGGGCCTTGTTTACATTAAAACATTTTTTATAGTGCGTTGCTGACTAGTTATCGAAGCGTTTCGTTTTATAAGAACAGAGAACATTAATTGGTACAACCGCCCGCGTTAATGATATCCAATGAAGTAATCTTTTCTAGAGATTCGTCCTATAAACTAGTCTCGATTTCCAGACCATTATTTACCCTTTTGACGATTTTGAGGTTGGAAATCTCAGGCAAGCAGCGCAGAATTCTGCGCTGTGGATTTTTAGGTACAAAAATTTAAAGTTTTCATCGCGGCTTTCTCGAAAACCTAAAATTCATGATTTTAATATCATTGAAAGATATTTCTCTAAAGAATAAGAGTAAAATATTTTTCTTCTTAATTATGTTCTGTACAAAAGGTTATTTATTTTAGATAAAAGAAAGAAAAAAAAGTTTTATTCATAATAAATGAAAAAAGCAGCAATGTTACTAGACCATATAATTTCCCTCTCTATGCGTTTCTCTTTCTTTCGCTTTGCTTCTTTGGTTATTGGTATAATGTTTTGTAGTGGTTTATATGTGGAATTGATGGTCTAAATCTAGACCATCTATAAACCCACCTGGTGTTTAGCACTAGTTTCTTTGTTAAAAAAGTATAAAACTAGCGGGGCAAACACCCGACGGGCTTTTTGTGATGCTTCCGTAGAAAGAATCATGTGATGGATATTATGAATAGATATAGTTATCAAAAGTTCTCAAATAAAAATATTTCATTAGAATTCACATAAAGACTTGTAACAACAAGTTCTTAAATTACACATAGGACAATCACATAGGATGTGGAAGTAGCACAAACAAACAAACAAACAAACAAACAAACAAACATTCCAAAAGCCGAGGAAATGTTTTACAAGAGATGGAAACAGTGATAGACCAATTTATGTGCTTCCGTGTTTGACTAGATCATCAACACGACTATAGTGATAAAACGAGATAGCGTTGATCAATATTAAAGTAGTAAAGGAAATGAGAAAAGAAAATAACTTTCATGGTTTTCTTTGTGTTTGTAAGGGAGCCGATTACAAGGAAAATCATAGTCTCCTTTTTCGAAAGAAGAATTTCTTGAAGGGGCACACATCTTTTGTTTTTATTAGAACGTAGTTTATCAGAACATTTAGGCTGAGATTTTAAGAACATCTTAAGAACAAAATTTTTTTCAACAGCAATAAAGGGAGGATTTTTCACACTTTTATAAGGTGCTTTTTACGGTTCTCTCGAGAAAATGCATTTTTCTTTGTTATTTGGGTTCATATAGTAAGAACATCAATAAGAACACCTGAGGCTAAAAAATTGTTGCGAAAATAAGAACATTCAGCCTAAATCCAAAATCCAACAGTCTAGAGTAGAATAGATTTACTCCAGATCTTACTCTAGAGTGTAAATAGTGCTTTAAATCCATTTTTTTAACTTCTCTCTTGCTTCTGTTTGCTCCACAAACATTTCTTTTTCATTTTTCTTTCTTCATATTTTTTTATTCGTTTATAAATGATTTATAAACGAATAATGACATGAATTATGAAAAAGCTGTTTCAAAACGGAATAAAAGAGGAAAAATAAGATATTTACTGTCAAGAGTTTAAAATTTGTTTTTTAAGCTGATTTTTGGGGAAAAAAGACATCAACTTCGCACTCTCTAAGCACAAAAAGAGTTAAATTCACACATCTAGAAAAAGAAATGCTACTGTGTACGATGCTCATCTAAAACTAAATTTTCATTTCCTTGGCTATAAAACATAGACTTTATACAACAACAAAATAAGGTCTACATCTACAAGAATCACCTACTACAGTGACAACTTTGAAAGCTCACAAACTCTATCAATCCTATGTTAAAACCACAAAAATACACTTCCTATCTGTAAATTAATTTGCGAAACAACTTTTAAAAAGAACAGTACACACGCAATCTGGTTTGTCTCTAAAATTCTCATTCTAAAACAGAAAACAAAATATTATCAACGCTAACAAAGCAAAAACTCCAGTCTCAAAAACAGCCGAAATAATCACCCTACTGTTCCTACTAACCAATATACCATAAATTAACACAATACTCGCACTAAATAAAATTCCCGATAACTGGAACCTCGGGATAAGAAGGAAACTACTTGTGGTCCATTTGGCGTGTAGTATCAAGCAAAATTGGTTCGCTCAAGTAGGAACGTCCGCCAGGTAGTAAGAATCCATTTTGGTCCCTTGAACGTCCCTAACGAGAGTATACTGTGCGTTTTGTTTGCAAAGAATAGGCTGTTCCAAAAATAAATTCTGTGCAGAAGGTGGAAGGCATGTGTCCGGGGGTAAATTTGGGTGTTCGGGGATCAAATTAACGCTTCACGTCCAGAGGTCAAATTTATAACATCTTCAGGGGGTAAATTATAAGAAAAAAAGTTTATAACACTCCACCCCCTCCCCCTCCGTGCTCATTTATTTTCTGGAACAGCCAAATGGCAATGCAAAGATATAAAAAAAGAATGATTGGAACATACCTGGTTTATGTAATAACTACTATTTGGACCACTGTGTTGTTGTAAACTGGGCGACGTCGGTGAGTGAGATTGTTGGGAATTAAATGACATATGTCTCGTCTCATCCCTGCCCGGTATTGAAACCGGCTCAGAGCCGTTATTTGAAAATTGTCCTAATAAACTACTATTGTTGAATCCACCACTCAGACTACCGACGCCCGTACTCCCGCCAATGGATGAACTGACGGATGAGTTATCGGGGAAATCAAAATCAAACGTGTTGTCCACCGTAGATAACGCTTCTAATAAACCACTGTCCAGTGCAGATTCGTCCGGTAATGGTCCAGGGTAGAAGGAAGGTGCCGAAGCGGACATAGCCTTTGATGGGGTTTGAGGTTCCGAGCCATAACCCAAATGACCGAAAAATGAACTCTGTAAAAACGGAAAAGGAAGTCTGTAGTCAGTCAAGTAAGTTTTCCGTAGTAAAGTCTAGTTTATTCAAGCGATTTATGTAGACTTTGGTACTAAAGAACGACGTGGTCTCAAATTGGAAGATGAATTTTATGTGATATTCTTTCCAAGGCTTCAATGCTCTCAAAAGTAGAAAGTAGAAGAAATTGACAAAAAAGGGCTTCCCCGGAGCATCCAGAAAGGTGTCTTTGGGTGTTTAAAATTGAGAGTTATGACATTCAAATTCGAAACAGTTTAAAAATTACCAGGAGCATAAACAGGGATGGTGCAAAATTTGTTGTGTAGGAGTATAACTTTTAAGACACAGTCTATTTTACTATATTGATAATGTGAATAGACTTTCAAACACGACTTTTGCGTCGTCCCTTAGTGGCGACGGATACAGAAAGTTGTAAAATTTTGACACAAAAAAATATATTGAAAGATTACTTAGAAAGAAAACATAAAACAAACATTAACATTTAAGATTTTGGTTGTGAGGGGATGAAATCATCCCACACGCATCACCAATATGCAGAGAGAGTTTTCCTTCCTCCACTGTACAAAATTTACAAGTTGGCCTGCATCCAGCTATCCCGTAATCACTTGACTAGATTTGAATTAGTTGGGAGAGCGTTATAAAGGCCGGTGTCCACTGAGCGCTTGCAGCGATCGCCTTTTCTGTTTCTCCGTTCTGATTGGTCTCGAAGATTACGTCAGTTTGTTACGTATTGTTATCTCTGAGAACAATCAGAACAGAGAAACACGAAAGGCGATCGCTGCGCGCGCTGAGTGGAGACCAGCCTTAAGCAAAGAGGAAATTAGTATCGCTAAAAAGTATTTATGAAATAGATTTTTCCCCAAACTACCCAGTCCAACCTGAAAAAACCTATCCCTCCCCCAGATAGGGTAATGTCTTGAATGATCCACAAAAAGGATTTTTTCTGAGCTGTGGAAAATCAAAACTACCTACCTGGTGATCACTGTCTCTGCTACTGCAACGGCGTCCCGATCCTGGTGCTTTCTCATATGTCGGTGCACTGTTACTCAAATTAATGTTTCCTAGACTACTAATTGTGCCTTCCACAATCTTGGAGAATCCTGTGAGAGGTCCATGACTGGACCTTGATATTTGACTTGCTGGCGAAGGTAGTGGTGAATTTGTACTAGAATGATTGGATAGGCTGCTGTATGGGTGCTGGTGTAGTATCTAAAAGTGTGAATATTTGAAAAAACATCAAAATCATCTTTGGACAAATATAATTTTTAACTTCTTCCAAAATATATTTTTTCTTTTAAAGAAATTTTTAACAGGAAGAAAATTTGGTAATGAAATTTGGCTGAATTAAGTTTCCGCTAAAGTTCAAGTTTCCTTGTTTTCCTGCCAGATTTACTTTCTTTAATACACTTCATCACCAAATCTTTATGTTTACTACAATCTAAAACCTGTAGTTAACTGTAATAATGCACCAAGAGTGATTTAATAATTGAATTAGAATATTGAAAACAGTGTTGTAATTATGTATTAATTACTTACATCTTTATCTGGTATAATTGAAATAGATCCCTTTATGACATCTGGACTAATCGTATCCTCTATAAATTTAGAAATTTTTGTGTTTAAAAAAAGAAAATAGTATAAAACACTGTAAATGTTTATAACAAAAATGTATTTTAAATAATATTTCGGCCAGTAGTGACTACAAGGTCTTCCTCAGACTGAAATTAATTCGTAAAATTTAGTGGTAGCGATTAGCTTAAAATAAAAGGAAAATTTGTGTTAAACGTCTGTTGCACAAAGATTGTCACCAAGAACAGTTTGTAAAAACCAGAACGAATATTAGTAATACTGTCCTGGTTTCTATATGGCAGCAATTCTTACTTTGCAAGCTCTTTGCAACAGACTTAAGGGCTGGGTGGAGAACTAGAAAAAGAGTGAATCTGACAAAGAAACCAATACGAAGAACACTCACGCTCAATATGAGCAAAAGCGCAGAAAGGTCCTCGAGGACATTGGCCAGTCTGTTGCATATCGTTACATTTTGTTGACTTGTATATCTATAACAAAAAAAATATAAAAGGAAGAAAATTTATTTCAAAAATTTAAAAATGCTTTTTTTCAAAACATAGTCAGTCTAATTCTTGCAGTGAACCAATCGAATGAGCTAATGTAAGAATGAGCAATTAAAATTACTTTTTTCTTCTCTGGACAATTAGAACAACTCTATAGACAAAAATGAAAAAATGAATTATTAAAAAGTTAATTAACTCATTAATTACCTGGTCGGGGATAACTATTTCTTCATGGCCGGATAATTTATTATAACTTTATGGATAACTTTATAAAGTAGGTTTAAAATTTCCCAAAATGGTAATTAATGAGATAATTAACTATTTAATAATTAGTGTTTGTGGTGGAGTGCAGACTAGACTGTATATAGTACTTACTAGACCATGGGTATAAGAAAGACAATGAAGGCTAGGAAATCAGTTGAAAGTTCTCCTTCATGAGGTGAATAAAATTGAATGTTATTTTTTTATAAAGTTGCTCCAACTTACAGTCAAGCTCGCCTGACAAAGTAGTAGTTTGCCTTGAAGAAGAAAACATTTAACAACTTTTTTAGCGATCACTCAACCCTTACGCCAGATTAAGCCAATAGAATCGCAGTTATTTATTTTTCAGCCAATAGCGTTACAAATGCTGTTAAAAAGAAAGTTATGCGATTCCACCAACTGGATGAGTGGAGGCCAGTATTTTATACTAACTTCTGGATGAAACTGTTGTTCAGTCCGTGTATGACAATAACCACAACTATCACCATTTTCACATGCTGCAGGGTCACCCCATTCGTCACTGTGTTTCACGTTCGGACATGGTGTTGACCTGTCAAAAAAGTATCAAAACTTATACGTACAGAGATCACAGAGGTCAGGTTAAAAACTAATCAAATCAGGAATAATACAGTCAGTTTATTAAGGACATGCACACAACATTCAAAATACAAAACACAAAGACGAAAAAAGACTTTGAAATAGGTGAGACAAAAAATGTCACTACAAATTGACACTTGTTCCAGGCTTCCAGAAAGAAACTTGAAAGATTTAAAAGTAATTTGTTTTTCAATTCCATGCCTGAGCCAGTAGAACTTACCGATATTTATACTTCTTTGGACTCCTCCTCCTATCTCTGTTATTGTGATATTGTGGACAAGCATATCCCTGTCTACACAATCGTGGAGGTTTTTTACATGGTTCTGTCTTGTAATTTGCTAGTACGTAATTCGTCTCTGAAAGAGGAGAAACTAAGAATGTTGGAACAAAGGTCTAAATCACACCACAAAACAGCCTTCTATAATGTTAATTATGAACACTTCTTTTGTTTGTTGTTTGAAGATCAAATTCTTCAATCTTATCTCTATTCAAAGAAAACCAAAGTGCAGTAGACAGCTACCGGACATTTCAGAAATACAATAAAAATTCTCACCATTCCACCTAGGGTCTTCAGGTACAATTTGCTTTCCGCTTTCATCTTTTTCTTCGTTTTCCATCAGTTGTAATTCTCTTATATCGTAAACAGGTTGTCTAAGGTCGTGAGGACCATGTGCAAATGCACAATGTGGACCGTTCTTTACACAGTATCCTCTTTGGTCAGTCTCGTAAACACAAGGTGAAGTTTTGTAGTAACGCAAATGGTACCTGCGTTCAACATCACCAGCTACTCGGTGCAGAAACGGACAGCTTGATTAAGCATGAGAAAAAAAATGAAATGGATATAATTTACATGATATTTTATTCAACAAAATGTTTACTACTACCATTGTTACTAGCATGGCGTGGATTTCTTCTTTTCTTTTCATTTTGATCTTTGAATAATAAGCATCATGTAAGGCACAAAACAAGAATTTTTTGCCTTATTGTTTAAGTTGGCTTTTCCAAAAAATAAACCATTCTTCATAAAATAACCTGGTGCCTATAAAGGATAGTAATTTTGAAAACTCTCAAACGTTCATCACTTTGAAGGTATTTGTTGAAAATTAAAAAAATTATGACATACTCATCTCCGCTAAGGCATTCACCAGTTGTTTCATTGTAGTGTTGACAATAAACGTCAGGGCTGTAATTGAATGTTCCTTCCTTCTTCTTCCTTGGCCTTCTTCTCTTCTGGTTGAGGAAATGCCATGAAAAACAAGTGAATGGTCTATGCTGTGTGCACTTGTGCTGGAGAAAGAGCTGACATTGTTCAACACGAAATTCTTTCAAGTATCTATTGAAAACAAAGACACATCTTGAAAAAGAACATGTACACCTTATTAGGGGAACTAATTGGTGCTCGCTAAAATATAAAAAAGTGATGGTTCGCCAAATTAAGTTCTTGCCAAAATTAATATTTATTGGCTTTAACAAAAATCACCCCTCTTTTTTATTGAAATAGCCTAAATAACAGCAAAAAAGAGAAGTTTTTTTCAGTCTTTCACCCAAATAAGTTCTCGCCAAAATTAAAAAAAAAAATTATTTTGCCCAGGCCATCCATAAAAAATTGTATGTTTCCGGTCCGCGGGTCAGTAAAGTTATGTCCACCCGGGCAGGCGGCGAAATATTTTTTTGTAAAATTGAGTCTAAATATTTTCCTTCTGCTTTTAAAAGTAAAACTTTTTCGGAAGTTTTCAAGCTAAATGGGCATATTAGTTTTTCAGATTAAATCTCTTTGCTATTCTGTTCTTCAAATTAATTATTGTTGGAAACATGCAAACAACGTATATATATAATTTTTGTTGAAATTAAGCATGATTGTCAGACTTTTACAATCCCAAAAAAACTTTTTTAACACCGGCCGGCGGCCGGTTGTTTAGTAAAAAGTTTTCACCTGGCTGTGGACCGGAAACAAGGTTCTTTTTAGGATGGCCCCACTTGCGAAAATTTGTACTCTCCAAAATTTGTTCCCTTAAAGGTATTAGTTCTTCCTTCTAGGGTGTTAAAGTTCTCTTTTCCATTTTGGGTTTGAAAGCAGTTGTCAATATCAAGAGCTCCCACCTGATATTACTAGATTAGGTTCCACAATATTATAGGCCTTGAAATATATAAAAAGGCAATTGGTAAAAGTGTTTTTAAAAAATTGTTTGACAGCCAGCAAGATGTATTCTTTATTTTTACTGTACAGAATATAAAAATCAATATTGTGGATTAATTTTGGATCCAATACATAAATTAGCAAACAGAAATACTTGCTTTACCAAGAGGCTTTACTTAGATTTTTTATTCTCAGGGGGTCATAATTTTGCTAAAACTATATAATATATATAGTAAATTGGAGACAATTTTACTTCAAACTTAAAGTTTCACGGCGCTGAGCCGATCTTCAGTGAAATGAACTA
>JAUJPO010069878.1:0-11905 GCA_032270745.1 Tiaropsis multicirrata
GTGAGACATAATCACCTTGGTAATTGTATGAAAACGAGGCAGTCGTTGCTCGTGACGTAATTTATGAAAAGGTCTATACGGAATTAAAATGTAGCTATGAAAGGTAGTACACATTATTTTATAAGAACAATTTAACCAAAGTAAGCCTTAACCTGTTCTTAGTATGTTCTTAATTTTGCTGAGAAAGTCCGTACCCCCCCCCCCTCCCTGTTGAGGATATAGGATATCCAGGGAGGTTCGAAATTTTCGCCACGGATACCCAGGGGGGGGGGGGCTTGGTGTTAAGAAAATTGACATCCTCAACAGTGGGAATATGGATTTTTTTCTGGAAAAGCCCAATTCTACTGGCGTTTTTAGGAAATAGTTTTTATGAGCAATCTTGATAACCCTAGAAACAAAATTGACATCCTCATACGTTTTTGTTTTTGGTAAAAGCTAATTACACACGGAAACAAAGAATGCTTTTCATTAGATATATTTCTATTGTATTCATAATAGCCATTACGTAATCTTTTATACGGAAACGTACTCTAAAGCCGGGTTTTTGCAACTACTGTCAAACATCTGCCTTTTTGGAGCAGTTTCCGTAGAAAAGTCTATGTCATGGATATCATAAATCGTTTATACAATTGGACTTTAACGTGTAACGTATAAAAAAGTCATCTTTATAGTGTCAATATGTGCGTTATATTATTGAAGAAATAAATTCATACCTTGTGTCGTCGTTATTGTCTACCATTTTGAATACACCTGTTCTACAGGCTGTTATTCATGATACCAATGATTTAATCTTTCTACTTTATTTTGCGGCAAAAAACTTTCGCGAATTTTGGTCGAATTCATGAAAGTTTATTCTCGCGAAAAGTATTATTTTTTTCACAATTCGCGAAAACTTATTTCGAATTTTTTATTATTATCTTGGGTAAAATATTAATAAAATTCATTCTATTGGTTGGTCAACTTTGGATCTAGTGAAAGTTGACACGTCAAAAAATACAAAATTACAAAATTTTCTTTTTGTGAACTTCCTAACAGAGGCTTAATCGTGGAAGTTTATTCTCACGAAATTTTCTACGACGCCTTAGTCGCGAAAGTTTATTCTCACAAATTACGAAAGCTTCTTCGAATAAAGTACATAATCTTTCCATATAAAGCAGGGTGTTTTGCCGCTAGTTATTTCACAACAGTTAATTAATGTAAAGTTAATCTGTATGCAATAATATAAAATTAAAGTTTTAAGATATTTAGAATCCCTCTTTTTTTTAATCTAAAGCTAAATAACATTTTACTAATTTTCATCTTTTTACAGACTAATAACTAAAACAAAAAATATTCACTAACTGACACAAAATTATAACATATAATTTACCAAACAAAAGATGTATTCAGTATTAAGAAGAACACTCCACCCTTCGACGTGCAGATTGGCATCAACAAGGTTGTCTTCCTCCTATTTGATTAACGACCCTCAATATGGTTTTTTGAAAGAATTGGGCTTGGAAGCAGATAATTTGGGCGTTTTCAATGGCAAGTGGGGCGGTAACGGTGAGGTAAGAGCCTTTATCAAATTGTCCGTAGTTTCTTTATCAATATCTAGCCAAAGGACTCCATGTATACTAGATTTGGTGTACTGAAATAAAATTTCGGGGATAAGAAAACAACGAATTCTATTGTTTATTCACAATATGTTTATTCGTTATATTTAAAAAGAACCTTTTGCTTTTTTCATTACGTAATACACCATATATCCCTCGCCAAAGGATCCTTCTAAAAATTTTCCTCCGTTTGAGCTGACCGTTAAACCCTAGACGATAACAAAGAACGATTTTTCATAAAATTTTCGAGTTTTCCAAATGCAATGGTAAGGGTCTAGAGGGACGAAAGTACTACAAGGGGTATATAGCGTATCACTTCGAATAAACGCACCCCCCCCCCCCTTTTTTAGGAAAATATTTTATGAACATTCCTTAAAATAAACGCCTTCCCTCGATCGAACGCCCCTTTCCCCCTCAATGAATGCTCCCCCCCCTGAAGAGGGGCGTTTATTCGTAACAAAGCTGATTTGAGCTCTCATTTTGATGGAGATGGGTACTTAGACACAAATGAACAAGGATGTCAATCCTTTTTCCTAAATTTCAGCTCAAATAATGTTGTTATTTTATCAAAATATATGTATCGCATTAACCAATAACAATACTTTGTGTTAAATTTTTCAAATTATTTAATGAACGCTTCTTTTAAACGCCTCCCTCGAATTAA
Source organism: Tiaropsis multicirrata (assembly GCA_032270745.1). Classification (NCBI taxonomy): domain Eukaryota; kingdom Metazoa; phylum Cnidaria; class Hydrozoa; order Leptothecata; family Tiaropsidae; genus Tiaropsis; species Tiaropsis multicirrata. Next base: position 2,260 of record JAUJPO010069878.1, read on the forward strand.
CTCGAATTCTTTTTATGCATCATTTTAGTGGATTGAATCTAGTAGTCCTATAAATGGTCAAGTCATTGCTCGTGTTAAACAGGTATCGTATTTCACTTCAGACCTTTATACTACCCAGGCCATCCTTAAAAATTGTTTGTTTCCAGTCCGCGGGTGGGCAAAATCTTCATCAACCGGGCGGCCAGTATTCTTTTGTTTTTGCGAAATTCGAGTGATTTAAGCCTCAATCCTATTATTATTGACGTTAAAGCCAACAGAGTTAGTTGGTTATAAAGGTTTTTGAGCCTGTTTTAAAACATTTATATCATTCAGGAATAGAAATTTCACCCGGCTGGGAATCAATCGGAAACGAACCTTTTTTTAGGATGGCCCCAGAATCCAGGGAATCACTCTCAAATAACTCTCAATTAAAGTCTTTCTTTCCAAGTGTTTAAAGTCGCTTCTTGTCATTTTTAGCATTTGATATTTATCGTTAGTTACCATGTAGTTTTTGTGGAGATTGTATTTTATTCTAGGGACAACAAAAACCACCCTTTGCAAATTCATACCTCTCAAATAATTTTTTTCTTTTTCCAAGTTTTTAAATGTTTTTAATCTATGTCTGTTATGCAAAAAGATTGTTCAGTACAAATGCTCCCATGTAGAAACCAGGACAGTATTGTTTAATTACTTTTTCTTTTTTTTCGCGTTGACCTGGTTTCTACATATTAACTGATTTATTTTATTTTCAGGGTGATGTAACGGACTATCGTGAGGCTGTGGACGAAGCAAACGAAGCCTGGAAACAATGGAGAACTGTAAGAAATACCGACTCCCGATTGGTTGAATTCTGTCGTTCCCTTGCTCCACAACGTAGTGGTTTTATTTTTTGATTGATGAAAATTTCACATAGTTTGATGATTTACGTATGCTTTATATATGTCGGGAAAATAAAGAACCAATAAAAAGAAAAATCAAACCTTCCCACCCTCTACCGCCCCCTATTTTCATGGCGGCAGTACATTGTACGTGTTAAACGGATACATGGTCTACGCTGTAAGAACTTTTAACATGACATGGTAGTTATTATTTTTTGCTCTCTCCCACATATATCTCACAAATGAAGCAAATTCATAATATGATATATACTGGGTGGCTCAAAAAAAACTTCACCTGTTTGACGGCGTATTTGAACCCTAGAAATTATGCAAAAAACTCAAATTTTCTTTCCAGTGATAGAGGAAGGTCTAACGTAGACGTCAAAAAGGCGTATATTAAGTTTTCGCAATTAATTCATAAATGCAAGCATTTTAACTCTTGGGACTATTTTATGAGTTTTACGACTTAAACCAATGGTAATGAAGTTTTGAAAAACAATATTATTGGATTGGAAATGTTAAAATAGGAAGAAAATGGAGAAATTCGAAATTTTTTAAAAATAATTCTGAAAAATTTGATACTCCTTTTTTGACTTTATTTTGCACTTTTCGAAAAGTCAATTTTAACTTTGCAGCCTCAAAACTATTTAACTACTAGGCCAAACTTAAAAGTTATACCTTAAAGTTTAAGCAAGGATGTACATCCTTGGTTTGAGTTAGACTATCTCCTTTCTAAAAAAAATAACTTTGGTTTCAATCTGAATTTATTTCGGCCCCAAGAAGTCGCCAAACGTTTTTTTTTTCACCCGGTACCAAAATTCAAGTTAGCCTTTCCTCTATACGATTAAGAAAAATGATGAAAAAAAAAGTCTTAGTTTGCTCACAATATCAAATCAAAAAAAGTTAGTTTTTTTTCGGTAGATACTTTTTTCACTTCCTTTTACTTTAGGTCACACCACCGATGCGAGGAGAAATCGTCCGCCAAATTGGACACCATTTGCGTGAGAAGCTTATCCCTTTGGGCAAGCTTGTAAGTATACTAATACTGATTTATATGTCAAATATTTTTTGTAAGATATTTTCAACTTTTTGAACCCACGCAAATGAAAATAGGCGACACTTAAATCAAATAAGTCCGGACCTGGACCTAGTCGAAAAAGAGGTTAAAATAATTCCTATAGTTCTATTGGAACTTCTATCGGAAATTATTTGAAGAAGTTATGGCATTTAACGGCGGGTTCCTTAATGTAAAAGTTAATTTCTTTTCGCACATACAAATGCCTACACATATTCTCAATACACTTTTTTTTTTAGATGTGTAAAATAATAGTGTAGGATCTATTAATTAATTTACCAATAAGTAATATGCACTTGTTCTCACTGAAGAATAATTGATTAAGTTGTCGTCGTGATACTTAAACCCCGAGAGACCTTTTGAGACTTTAAAGTTTACTTCACGTATTTGTTTCAGGTAAATCTTAATTGTCTTTTATGAAAACAAATTATATATCAATTAATCATTTTTGGAAGCAAGGCTAAAAAGTTATTTTGTGCATCTGGATAAGAAAGGGTATATTAAAGATGATATCCAACCATCCATCTATCTTTTCCTATACAGACCTCATTAGAGATGGGAAAGATCAACCCAGAAGGTATCGGTGAAGTACAAGAATACATTGATATCTGTGATTATGCTGTTGGTTTGTCTCGTATGTTACCTGGAATTGTCATCCCCTCTGAAAGTATGTACCTGACTTGTTATTATTTTGTAGTTTTTAAGAAACTCTGGATATTAATTTAAGTCATATCATTACTATTTGAAATATTGTCATCTCCTCTAAAGGTATGCGACGGTGGCCGAGTGGTTAGAGTGTTCGCCTCCCGTTCGCAAGGTTGTGGGTTCAACCCCTAGTCGGGTCAGACCAAAGACTTGAAAACTGGTACTCGCTGATGTCCAGCTTGGCACTCAGTATTAAGGGATTAGAGCGAGGGTAAGTGGAGAAATCCAAGGAAAGGATTGGCGCCCTGCCCTACCTTCGGGTAGATAGCTATCGAAAAGGGAGCCTTCGGGTCGCCCTCGACTGCGATCGCAAACTTACTAAAAGTATGTACACACTTGTTGTATTGTGCACGCTTTGTTTTTTATGAGAACAGTTTCTATAAGAATACCAGAGTGAGATTTTGGATTTATGACAAGAGGTCTATGATAATTTGTTGTTGTTATTTAGACATATTTACCCAGGATAGCTTTAGTTCTAGTGAACCGTTATCAATCAGGTTCCTGCCTTCCTTGCGAAACACCTACAAAGGAGCCTATGGATTTAGAAGTGATTAGCAATTTTCACCACCTAAGGCCTCGAGGGGGATCAAACTCGTGACCCTTCGATCCCAAGCTCAACGCCTTAATCCACTCGGGCATGAGAATCCATATATTGTTTAGAACTTAATAGAAAAATAAGAATAATACTGACCCTCAACGAAAAAATCACTATTGTATTCTTATAAAAAAAGCGTATGGGTGCTAGGAGATTAGTGTATCCCCACATTTTACTCGAAGTCATTACATTACTATTGGGAATTTCGCATCATCTTCTATCCGTACCACAAGTATTACTTTTGAAATAGCTGAAAAGTGAAGTAAAAATATCTAAGGTCTTTGCTTTGTTGCGGTTGTGAAAATGCTCCTGTTAAGAAAATACTAGAGTTGAGGAAAATATTTTAGCTAAGGTCGTCATGGGACTACCGTATTTCCTCAAATAAGCGCCGCGGCGCTTATAAAAGTTTTGCCTTTTTAGGTGCGGCGCTTAAAAGAGGGCGGCGCTTATTTTGAAAAAATATATGTGTGGCGCTTATTGGAGGGCGGCGCTTATCAGAGAAAATACGGTATACTCTATGGGACTATAGATTTGTATCAGATTTGATTATACTTGCTAGACACGATCTAAACGTTATTTTGAGTTCCATAACATCCAATAAGTGCAAATGACAGAATGTGGGATAGTTTTATTTTCCCCTAAAAAATATATTTTATCCTTCAAAAGACAATTGCCACACTTTATTTTTTCAGGGCCAAATCATGCTCTATTTGAGCAATGGAACCCGCTAGGCCTGGTGGGTATCATAACAGCCTTCAATTTCCCTGTGGCTGTTGCTGGGTGGAATACAGCTATTAGTCTGATCTGCGGTAACACACAAATTTGGTATGTGTTTAACTTTCTTGTTAATGATAATGATGTAATTCATGATGTAATCTTTTATACGGAAGCATCCTAGATGTTTCCGTATAAAAGATGACGTAATGCATATCACGAACGGCAGATATTCACGGTGTAATCTTTTATACGGAAATATGCTATAAAACCCGATGTTTTGTCACTAGTCTAGTCTTTTTAAACAATAAAACTATAAAACTGAAAACGTGCGGCTTTTTTTGGTTATAGATATAGATGAACGAGAACTACAGTCCGTGTCAAAATAGAACATCTTTATATATTTTTATGAACAAACATCACTATTTCTGCCACCCGCTGGCCACTACCGCCACCACCGATTATTTATATTTTCCTATTGAATAAATCAATTCCTTCATAAACAACCATTCTTGGCTTAAATGTTCTTTCTGACACCTGACAAAAGATTGGCTATAGTCTTCTGGAGATGCACAGAATAACACTTGTTGTTTTGTCTTCTTTCCTTGTTTCTATTGTATAAATCGACCGTGTCTGTTTAGATTTTTTTTTAATTGACAATCGGGCAAATCAGTGATACCTTAGGGGAAAAGAAATTTAATTTGGCGATTGGAGAAGAAAAAATAGACATGGAAAATTTGATGGGAATTTAATTTGACTGATGACAGTTAATTTTGGTGGATTTTGGAAAATCCATCAACATTTCTTCTTTCAAAATTAATACCCTTAAGATATTAATATAAACAGACAAGCTATTTAACAACCTAACAGTCACTAATAATCTCTAATTTATTTGTATACACTAACAGGAAAGGTGCACCAACCACTCCTCTGGTATCTGTGGCTGTTACCAAGTAATTACATTAACAATCTTACATGTTATTGGGTGTTCCAGGGGGTCGAGTATAAGATTTCCCTTGTTATTTATCCCGGACATTTTACATTTTTAACTCGGTTAAGGGGTGACGGGTAACGAATATGCGCGGACCAGACACCTCAAACTCGACCTTTAGAGAGACTAATCTTTGCCAAAAAGCGACTCTAAGCTATTATTGGAAAATGTTGCCTCAAATTTAACCAAAGATTTCGACCTTTAAAGAGACACTTTGGAAGGTTGAAAACCGACCAATAAGGAAACTCCACACATACCCAGCAACCATTTTTTCCCAAGAACCTGGGAGAATTTTTGAAGTGTTTTTCTTCTTTAAACATTTGCTTTGTTTATTTTCAACACGTTTCCTCTTTTTTGTTCCAATAGAATTTTATCGGAAGTCTTAGATGCCAATAACCTGCCAGGTTCCATTTGCTCGTTGGTACAAGGAGGTTCTGATGTAGGGTACGTGGTATTTTATTTGCCCCGTTTAACAGACCAACGACGTATAAATGATAAACAACCCACTAAAACATCCGTGTTATGGTTCGTAAAAAGTGCAATTAGATAAATACTTCCTTCGTTTGTAGTCTTTCATTGGATAAATTAATATCGATCACGTGCAAAATTTGGGTTAGAAAAAATGCAATTTCCTATGGCAGCGTCATGGAAAGAATTTTTGGATTATATTTTTTTGTTCTATAAACATTTGTCTATTTATTTTGTACCATGCAACCCTCGTGCACTTTTCATATCGCTTCTCAAAACTTTTTAGACAACAGCCCTTTATGAGCGTTTTAAAATGCAAATCAAGCTTAAGTGGTATCAGGCCGATCCAAAGATTGCTACCTTTGTTTTTTGAAAATAATTCCAAAATCTGCAGTAAATAGCAATCCAAACTATTTATCAATTCAGTGGATGTCAAAATGTGTGTTCATTTCGAGTTAAAAGCATAACATGCACGGCCTTTCAATTGTGTTGATTTCATTAGGAAAACAAAGGTTGCTCTGTTGGTTGTCTATAATCTTTGTCTTTGATCAGACCGACCTCTATAAATTCTTAATTCACGTCCAAGCTCAGTATTGGCGAGATGCCCTTGCTACCTAGACCTGAGCGTGGCTCGAACCAACAAACTCATCAAGCTGAGTTATGCCTGAAATCTTTTTTCGTTCGCTTTATATTGCCATTATTTTTCCTTCGGTTTTTTGGTCAAAGCCGTCATAAAAAAATATTTTTTGTCATGCTGGTTGAGTTTTCCCAAAATTTAGATAAATAAAGAGCTTGAAGAACTTTTTTTAACATTTTTTTTATTTCATCCATTTTTTGCCTACTTTCTTCTTATGCATTCAAACTTGTGAACAAAATTCGCAACTCCAGTACCCTGGGGGAACCCGTATTGATTCAAATCATTTTCATTTCACCATACGTTTTCCATTACAGAGAAGCCATGGCTACAGACAAAAACATCAAATTGTTATCCTTCACCGGCAGTACTAAGGTAAGAAGCTTTAACTGTATGTGCTCTCAAAAATCTTAAGACTTTTTTTTTAAAGTTAGTAATCTAAATTCCCTTCGTCTTGTGTAGCTGTTACATATAGCCATTTGAAAGTCCAGTAGAAAACTAGTTCTCTCCTATCTTTCCAGGGAAGATGCTTTCATGGAATTTATTTTTGTGGTAAGCGGGCGGCTAAATTTGGCGTTTCTAAATTCTACATTTATACATCATATAATGTATCCCAAATACATCTGAAATAACTTTAAACCAAGGCGATTTGAGCATGATCAGCAATCGTTTTCTGTATCAAAGGTGTATTTAAAGTAGAGACTTGAATAATGGATAAATTTCAGAAATTTCTCACTACGTCCTTACTTCTCTACAATTTTGATTTAGGTTGGACACCAAGTTTCAATGAAAGTTCAAGAACGCTTCGGTAAGTTCCGGTGGAAGCCCGCAGTGGTGTTAAAAGCCCCCTTGAAAAAAGAACAATAGAACAACAGAAATTCCTTAGAGAACAATAGAAAAACCTCCGACCCCATGCCAGTAAATATATTTAATCCCTCCCGTTATATACTATTCCTTTTCAAAAATGAAAGGTAATTGTTTTTTTAATTTCGGTACTGTAATTTAAGGGTCTGAGCTGCACATAGTTTCGTTTTTGAAATCGAGTGGCCTACTATTCTCAGATTCGAGATTTCTCGCCTTTAAAAGGCGAAACTTTCGCGTTTTTCGCGCGTTTTGGTAAAATTCGCAAAAGTTTTCATCCGCGAAAAATTCTCACTAAGCTCATTCGCGAAAGTTTATTCTGGTGAAAAAAACTTCTTTTTCAAAATTCGCCAAAATTTATCATCACGATACTTAGGTTGGAAAATAACATGAAAATTCGTTTTTTAACCGTCAAAATGCTATTAGTCAATATCGATGGAAGCTGAAATCTAAATACTTCACATGTGCCTATTAAAATGTAAAAAATTTGCTTGAATAAGGACCCATTCGCAAGACCCGAGTTTATTCTCTAATTTGCGAAAGTTTATTCCCGCGAAATGCAAAAGTTTCGCAATTTCTTGACACGCGACAGTAAAGTATTCACGTTTTAAAAGTTTTCGAAAAGTATCATATCAGATTCGAAATTTTATAATGTATGCGGTATTGTTATTTCAACGCATGACTTTTAACTAACCCAATTTTTCAATTTCAATACAGTAGAATCTTTCTTAAGCTGACACCGATTGTGCAAAAAAAAGATTCTGTCTGTTAGAAGTGTCCCGTTTTATAGAGATTGAAATGAACCGAAATCATTATTCTTTCGTTCCAAGGAATGGTGTCCGCTACCCAAAGAGATGTCGGCTTTAGAGAGATTCCACAGTATAAACGATATATGAATTTTTTCTTCTCTTTTTTTAGGAAAATTTTTACTTGAGTTGGGTGGCAATAACGCATTGATCGGTAAGATGTGTAATAATGCGTTAGGCAGCCTCCGGCCAGGTGGAGACGGGGTCCTAAAGGGGAATTATGAACAACCAAAGTTTTCTACGTTTCGTTCATGACAACATCGCTCTCAAGCTCTTTTTGCCTGGTTTTTCGTGCGAATTTACATGGATCGCCACTTTGTGAACTTCGAACTTTGGGATTTCGTACGATTTACAACTTGTTGATTGTTACTGGTCAAGAACGCCAGTCCCCAGCGATCAGATCAGTGCATGTTAGTAGGTGAGATGAGATTGAGAGACAAAAAAAAATCTACTGGTTCATATTCTTATATATTTTATACTTAGAGCTCATAAGGTAGGTCTGGTCACTCGAACTCCAAGATCCAAAGATTTGTGTACTAGAGAAAACGCTGATGCTCAGGAAACCGTTTAAGCGGAACGAGCACCTCATTTGCGGGCGTTAAAATGGCGTTCTTTTATGGGTGATCTTCTTAAGAACGCTTATACAGATACCATGTCTCATTTTAAACTCCTTGTAAAAAATCAGCAATAGCGATTAAGTTTGCGTTCCAAGAAGTTCAAAATTGATTCTTATGTGACCCAAACCCGGTGTCCAGTGGGGACAAATTGTCATATCAAAAACAAATGTCCCTTATTATATGAAACCTATTTTTGTATTTGAAAATCAATTAGCACCGAGTCATTTGAGCGTGATGTTGCTTTACTGATCTGATGAGGCTCGAACCCAACAACCTTACTAATCTTTCTTGACGATATGTTTTTAAATCTTGGATCGCTTGCATCAAGCATTACGCTCACCTTGTAGAATAGATTACGTCATGCGCTCTCGCCCCCCCCCCCCCCCTTAAAAACAAACAAAAGCAATTGCTTGAACATGACGCCCGGTTAAACCAATAGAGTTGAGGTAAATTATTTTTTCGGCCAATTGCGTTACAGAACGCTGTTAGAACGCTGTGATGAGTTCAAGACCGACCTTTAGAAACACTTGATACCAGGGTTCCCACAGCTCTTCACATCTCCTCAATTTTTCTTCCTAAACCTCAAAAGAATAAAAACATCTCCTCAATTATCCTCAAATCTCCTCACTTTTGCAAAATTAAATGTTGTGGGAAACCTGTTCATACATGAAATAAATTAATTGATACCTTTTTTCGTTCGTTACATACAGGAATGGACGATGCAGAAATTGATTTGTTGGTCCCTGCCACGTTATTTGCCGCTGTTGGTACTGCTGGTCAACGATGTACCACGCTACGACGATTGGTGAGTCGTGCAGGATTTTCTCTCCCTATCTCCCTATATATACCTTAAGGGACGAAATTCTTTACAGCATGAAATTTTCACGGAATACAATTTCGCGATTCAGTGTTTCAAAATATTTTGTGGTAAATTTATAGGCTACTTTTACCTAAATAGGTCAAATTTAGGGGGTGAATATTTTGCAAATTGATATTCCCTTGTTTCGCGGAATTTAATTTCATATACAAAAATTGCCGTCCTTCTTCGACATATCTCGCTTAACGCAATGTCACTGTCCTCATGCTTTGGTAACGTTCAGAATGACTTAAAAATCGTTTCAAAAAAGGTCAGAGGGAGCTTCAGAAAGCATGAAAAGTAACCAACCATATATTTACATGTGAAAAAAAACAAATGCTTTCTTTTCAACTATCTTCAATCAGGAGATGATGAGTGATACTTAGACGTGTATGATCAAGCCTGTACATAATTTGTCTAAGCAAAACTTGTAAACAAAAATCTATGTACAGGCTGGATCATACGCG
>JAUJPO010069889.1:0-11903 GCA_032270745.1 Tiaropsis multicirrata
ATGGTCCATTCGCGAAAGTAAAACCCCAAAATTTCGCGATTTTTTCGCCTCGCGAAAGTTTCTTCCTTTAAAGTACGGTTGCAACCACAGCAACTAGAACGCTTCACGATAATCATTACGTAATCTTTACCACTATTATTTTGTTAAATTCAAAACTAGTGGCAAAAAGCCGGAATGTTTTGACAGTCCCGTACTCTTCCCGTATGGATATCATAAATCATGTCACTAATATTCTATATTAACGCGCGTTCATATCCAATGTTTGACCTCACTGATCTATAAAAGAATTATTCAGCTTACTTCGCAACACCTTGAAGGAGGGCTTTGTCGTGCTTTCCAGATTTCCACCAGTGAGGCAGGTCATACGACTTAATGCAAAGGGATAAACGTTCTTCTATTTTTTCATGTGGTAACACCTGAATACGAAAGATAGTGAAAACAATGAAAGAATTATTCCTATCCGTTTTCTTTGGTAATATATAAATCATGGTTGCTGGTGGTTTAAAAAGTTTATGCTATTCTGAAGGGGGAATCAAAGTAAAGGGATTACTGTTGTTTTGAATAGCAAGGTAAATTTGTTAAAGTTTGAAAGGTCAATCAGTTTGATTACAATGTAAGGGGTAATGACAGTGACAACATTTGAAAGTTATAAGTCTCTAACAGAAAGCTTCAGTTTGATTCTACAATATTTAATTCATTCATATTTTTACAGATTGAGAGAAACTTACAAAACAAACACTTACTTGATTACGAATTTTGTTCAACAATTTGACGCGTTGTAAGCACCGGTTGGCTTTCTCTTCTGAAATCTCTTCGATCTGACAACCTAAGGAAACAGATCAATGAAGACTGCATTAGTAAGGCTGAAAAAAAGTTTTGTTTCCGGAGACGGGTGACAAAATTTCACCCGGCCGACCGGTAAATTTTTTTGCAACAAGTAATTGTTTAATTTATAATAATGTACACGGCCGGCGATTATCAACGTGACAGTTGAAAATCCAAAAAAATGTTTTAACGTCATGAAAAAAACTTCTTTGACGAGCAATAGCGAGCGAAAGTTGTACCAACCTTTCAGCCTTTTCTCATCGTTTTCTGTAGCCCGTCCACAGATCCTTCTGCACATAGCAACAAAATCTTCGTAATAATTTGATAGCGTCTCGTCCACTTTCTTGTCCAATTTTGCGAGTTGTCTGGGAACAATGAAATAATGACTGAGTTTTAGTAAGTTAGAAAATCGAAGGTCAAAAGACGGTGGTCAAACCATTGAGTATCGACCATTTTGGACCATTATTTCTGAAGTGACCATAACCCACTCATTTTAGTGCACTTAACGTACTGTGAGTTAAATTGAGATTAACTCTCAAAAAACTTTCTAAAAAGATTCTTCAAGTTTTGTCAAATGAATGAAAAAAAAAAAACGTTCTGAATTATTTTATTTCATTTCCTTAAAAAAGACCCTTGTGTAAATAGTATCCTTAAAAATTCTAGTTGTTCCAAGAAGAAATTTTAAACACAGAAACTTTAGAAAATCTACCTGAATTTTTCCCAATCGTAAACTTTGGTTCCAGGATTTTGTATGACACCAAAGTTGGTGAGAATTTTGTAGAAATCACTTTCTTCCCGTCTTGTCCAGCGCTGTTGCATCTCGGCACGTTTTCTCTGCCGCTCTTGCACCATGTTTGCTAAACGCACCTGTTTTAGTTTGTCCTGTGTAAAAGAAAATAAGGATTCAATGCCGACAAAGGTCCTGAAAATACTGTACTTTTGTCAAAACTTTTTAAATTTCGACACTCATTACTTTACTTTATTACATTACTTAACTCAGAATTAGACAAAATTTTAGATGATCCGCACTTTACAAATATCCCTTTAAATTCCACAGGGCAGGTCTCGGATACTTAAAAAGTCAACGCCCAAAAGCATTGTAGCGATCTCTCTTCCACTATGTTCATAGAATTTGAACAAAATGGCTTATTCCCAAAGCGAGTATTTTACCACGAACATTCTTAAGTACCTAGACATGGAAGCCTAGATTCTCTGTCAAAAATTATCATGGATTCTACAAAAACATTTTTCAGATTAAACATTTTAACTTTCAATGTAGCGATCTCTATTCCACCATGTTCATAGAATTTGAACAAAATGGCTTATTCCCAAAGCGAGTAATTTACCACGAACATTCTTAAGTACCTAGACATGGGAGCCTAGATTCTTTGTCAAAGATTATCATGGATTCTACAATAACATTATTCAGATTGAATACATTTTAACATTCAATGTAGCGATGTCTTTTCCGCTCTGTTCATAAATTTGAACAAAATGGCTTATCCCAAAGCAAGTATTTTACCACGGATTCTACTAAAACATTTCAGATTATGTTTTAACTTTCGATGTAGCGATGTCTTTTCCAATCTGTTCATAAAATTTGAACAAAATGGCTTATTCCCAAAGCGAGTATTTTACCACAAAAATTCTTAAGTACATAGACATTGGAGCCTAGATTCTTTGTCAAAGATTTAAATGGATTCTACAATAACATTATTCAGATTGAATAAATTTTAACATTCAATGTAGCGATGTCTTTTCCGCTCTGCTCATAAAATTTGAACAAAATGGCTTATTCACAAAGCAATTATTTTACCACGAACATTCTTAAGTACCTAAACATGGAAGCTTAGATCCTTTAAATACCCAGGTTTTAAAAGAAATAATTTCAGTTCAGAGTGAGGAGGTTCCATTCAATAAATAAATAAACAAAGCAAAAAGCATACCTTTTCAGCCTTAATAATGTCGAGTTGTTCCTTATCAGTGAACCTTAGGAAAGAAGCAAACATTCTCCTCAAACGCATGTTCAAGTCATTGGGTTGCGGCCATTTGCTGTCCGGATTGTTACTTGAAGGAGAGGGTTTCGCTGATAAAAAAGGAGAGAAAAGAATTGTTTTAATAACGTTACATTTTTTGCCCAAATGTTTTTTAACACTTCCTATAAAGTTCAGGAAACTGGTAGCTTGTCTGTACACAGAGCCCATATCTACGTAAAATTTATTCCCATTAGCAATTTCTAATTTGAGATTTTTCAAACTAAGCGTAAAAAAAAAATTTAAGGGAATTTCACAGGAAATTTACGGCTAAACATAAAAAAAATATGCGCTAACAATACTAACGAACGATAAACGTAAGGTACACTAAGTAGGTCAGTAGGTCGGACATTCAAACTGATCAGGTTTATTAATTATCACTCAAATATGTTTCAGTAGTCTAACGCGTTAAAACATCATTTCAGTTTGAAGAAAATAAAAAATTTATTTGAAAAATAGTTAAAATTGCAGTGAAAATTCTGAAGATATTTTGCTGAGAAAACCAAAATCAGTCAAATATAAAAGTTTCATCAATTTTCAGTAGTCTAACGCGTTATAAAACATCACCTCAGTTCTTAGAATAAATAAAGCCTTACATCACAAGGTCTGTCTGTATGTTTATAGAAGAGAAAAACCGACAAAAGGAGTCAATTAAAGTAAAAAATACTATAAATTAACAAACCATCCAAGGTAATTGAAGAAGCAATGTCTTTAGTGGACGTGACAGAAGCTGGCGAAGCGTTGTGCGAAGAAAAGGGATCTTTATCATCATCACTTTCATTGCTAGAGTCGTGTTCGTTATCTCCTTTTGCTGGTTTGCTCTTCTTCTTGGATTCTGCGTCGCTGGCTATGTCGTCACACCTGTGGAAAGGAAAGGAAATCAGAAATATATTGAAAAATAGTCAAAATTGCAGTAAAAGTCATAAAGATATTGCTGAGAAAACCAAGCGAACTGATCAGTCAAAGAATAAAAGTTTCATCAATTTTCAGTAGTCTAACGCGTTTAAACATATCTCAGTTCTTAGAAAAAATAAAGCCTTATACTAATAATACACTTGTAAGGTCTGTATATTATAATATGTATCATATACCGGGTGTCCCAGAAAAAAGTTTTGGTGTTTTGCGGCCTCCTGGAGCCGAAAGAATTGTTTTTTGATTAATATTTTCATTTCATTAGAGAGAGGAAAGTCTAACTTAAATTTTGAGCTATAACTTTTCAAATTCGGTTCAGTATTTACCAAGTTATAAGCTTTTTAAGTAAAAATAATTCTTAAAGAAATGCAAAAATACGTCAAAAAAGGGGAGGCCGCCAAACACAGAAACTTTTTTCTGGGACACCCGGTATGTCATTCACTGTCTTGCTTCGTGAAGCAATATTGACTCAGATAAATCTAATGCGGACATAATAAGTAACCTTTCGACCGAAGCAGGATTGGCGATGCTTTCAGGTGTTTCTGGAGCTTTTTCATCTACTTGATATGGTCCAATTTTGTGGTAGAAAAACAAACAAGGATCATTTCTGATCTGATGATATTTCTCGTAGCCTGAAAATAGAATGAAAAAGTCGATAAAGTAAATAGTTTTTTCCTCTAAATATATGGCTCTTGGAAGTCAATTTTTCTTGTGTTTTCAAAAAAGATTCAAATCTCTATGAAGAGTTAGCCTTTGACAAATAAACTTTCTGGGATAATTCGAAAATAATGTAAGAATATTTGTAGTTTCAGGCGATTTCGACACTCTGACGAGGCTACGTCAAACTTATAATATTGGTAATGTTTTTATTGCTTTTACAAAAAGAAAATTCTAAAACAATATTGAACCAACCAATTTACTGACTCAAACTAATATTTTTAATTTTCACTACTTTGTACTAAAATATATTAAAAGTTTGTCATGGAAGCCAAGACAGTGAACAAAAAATAAAACATACCGTGCTTGTAGGTTCCAATGAGAAGCGACTTGTCTGCTTGTTCATCCCACCAAACCGCTGGAAGATCACCTTCAGCAGCAGGTACTGTGAACTCTATATCTTCATGTGCCCTTCCCTCCAAGATATGAACAGAGGCTTCTTTGACAATATCATGTTTCAGGGAATGCAATAATCGTACACGAGACATTATTTTGTGGCAATGTTGTTGTAAATGCTTACGGTAGCTACTATCGATGATGAGTGTTTCTGGATCAACAGTCAACCAGTCCAAACCACACTCTATAAGAGCAGGTTTACTGTATTGGTGTGTCAGCCTTCGCAAAGCATTTCTACCAGGGTTGCTTGATGCACCCCTTTTTCGCCCGCGTGCGTTTTTGGGTGGTGGAGCAGAGCCTAAGATCTGGTCCGTGATATCGAATTTCTCGTTCTTGGGTGGAGCATTCTTAACAGATTCATCTATAAGGTTAGTGAAGAACTCTTTGCATTTCTCATCTGTTTTATAAAATCTGAAGCAATAGGCGAGGATTGTTCTGGATATGCCTTCGACGTCATTGTTACGAACTTCTTGTTTGAATTGAACTTGCGATGTAATTTCTTGCCAACGATCCCATCTACATATTGAAGAGCACCAAAAATGAGTTTTTTAATAACTAATTTCCACAGTCAAGAGAATACAGCATTATTCATCTTTTCAGAAACACACATTATATAGGTCCACAATTCATTCATTATCATATAGACTGATTTGAACGTTTTGATTTTGCGAGTGCGTGTGTGCATGCGCAAAAAATTGACCGTTTTTTCGTAGGCAAAACACTCCATGTTTTAGCTTAGGGCAGCACGTTTTGAATAAATATTTAAAAAGTAGCAGACATATTTCTTTCAAATTTATATACGATAATCCCACAAATCTCTCAGGTAACATAGTAAAATTTATTTTCGTAACTCTCACTAGAAACTTTACAAAGACCCAAAATCTTCTTTCCTCCAGTTAATGATCTTTATGCGTCCAAAAATCGGGCCGATAGCCACAAATGTAAGGACAAATGAAGTGGCATGAAACGGGTCTATTAATTACAACAAGAATCCTGTATGTGAAATATGTGAAAGTTTTTTCTGGTCGACATGGCATTAAAAAAAATAACCTTACCCATAGACAAGCAAAAGTTTTTCAACTTTGAAGCATTCAACTCTAGTCCATGCGGTTCTTTCGATGTATTGGGAAGACTTTGACTTGCTTTTATTCGGTTCAAACGTTTCATCGTCAGAATCGAGGTCTGACATCTCTAGTGCATCACCATCTAGATTCCCAAATCTCTTGGTTTGTTTACGTTTCCGGGGTTCATCCATGATCAATTGCTTATCCTAAAATGGTAAATGATGGCTTGAAATTCCAAATATCTTCAATAAAAACATTTACTGTAAGACGAATCGTAGTTTTTTGAACAAGGCTAAGTTAACTACAAGGAAAGTTATAGGCCTCAGAAGGCTATGGCTACTCTCAGTAGTATAACTCAGGTAATAACGTACAAAAGATAACATTCAAAAGAGAGAGAAAACTTTCGAGAATAATTAACCTGTTCAAGGTCCTCTAGTTTGATGGAAGCTTTTTGAGCCCACTTGGTCCAAAAGTCAGGATCATCAATATCAACATCAAGGCCAGCCTTGTCAGATACAAAACTTGCCTGGAAAATAAATTGAATCAATTTTGATACAAAACAATCAAAAAAAAATTTTCTGAAAAAATAAACCACATTTTTAGGTAAATTAACGCTCCTAGTATAATTGTGAAAAATTCAAAGATAGAAAAAAAGAATCTCTTGAAAGTATAACAATTTTTTTTCTGTTTGTTACTTTGTTTTACTTCCTTTGACAAATATATTCAGAACGAAAAAGTGCAGACTGCTTGCTCTTATAATTAGAATGTCCAAGAAAATATTGTTACCTTTGAAAAAGTTGAGCCTTTTCCTTCCCCTTGAATTTGAACAACTTGTGTTCTGCGCTGTAAAATTTGATCAATATCTTCTTCGCAAAAATTACTTGCATCTTCATCGTTTTCCATCACTGCACCATAAGCTCCTTTTTTCAAAAGATCTTCAACTTCCTTTTTGCTCATAGCTTTTTGACCAGACGTTTCTTTCTGATTCATATTTTGCAGGACAGCTTTATCAAGTCCGAGTTTCAAACTAGCTCTATCAAACATTTCACGTTCATACGTATTTCTACATATTAAACGATAGACTTTAACAGGTTTATTTTGTCCAATTCTATGACATCTAGCTTGTGCTTGTAAATCGTTTTGGGGGTTCCAATCACTATCAAAAATGATAACTGTATCAGCAGCAGTCAAGTTAATACCTAAACCACCAGCTCTAGTACATAACAAAAATACAAAACGATCAGAGTCTGGCCGACAAAACCGATCAATGGCAGCCTGCCTCATGTTTCCTTGGACTCCACCGTCAATTCGTTCAAATTGATATCGTTTCTCCATTAGGTATTCTTGAATCAAATCTAACACTTTGATCATCTGCGAGAATACAAGAACTTTATGTCCACCACTTTTAAGTTTAGGTAAAAGTTTATTGATCAAAACCATTTTGCCAGAAGATTCTATTAAACCATTCAAATGGGTAAATTGTTTATCAGGTTGCTGAGGGTCAGAGTATTCTGATGAGATCTTTTCACGAGCTCCTTTTATCAAAAAAGGGTGATTACAACATTTACGCAATTCCATCATTGTGTTCATTAAATTTGGTATGTTTGCATAACCAGAACCTTTAGCCAAGAAACTGAAATTTCGTTCAAGGATAGCTCTGTAAAATTTCTTTTGAATGGTTGTGAGTTCGACTTCAACAATGGTTTCTTCCTTTGATGCAATGTTCGTTTCAACATCAGCCTTCACTCGTCTCAGCATCATAGGTTTTAAAATCTGGAAATAAACAATATAAGTTGAAAAGCAACTGACTCAAAATGGGCTCAGAATTTTAGTAATATAGATACTCCAAAGAAATTTTGAATTGCATCTAAAACTGAAGTGAAATCCTTGACAATGTAATTTGAGATAACTGAATACATACACAAGACCTAATAAACAAAAAAAATATTTGCTGATCAGTTAGAAGTTAAAACATCATGATTGAAATCAGTTAGTCTAACGCTTAAAACATCATTTCAGCAACAATTCAAAGAAATCATTTATTTAATTACCTGCTTTAGTTTTTCAACTTGGGCTCCAGTTTTGAGATTACCAAATTCAAACATAAAAGCAGCTTGGGATGGAAACCGCGTCGGCTCCAGGAAGTTCAAAAGACTGAACAACTCTTCAACATTGTTTTGAAGTGGTGTCCCAGTCAACAAAACTCTGTGTTCCATCTTGAGGTTATTTAAGCCCTCCATCAGTTTACATTTTTGATTCTTTAGTCGGTGAGCTTCATCGATAACGAGGCAGCGAAAAGGTATAGTACAAAGAAATGAATTTGCACCTGAAAATGACAACATTTATACGTAAAAAACTAAACTCTATCGCTATTTACATATGATCCACTCATCTTGAGAAAACCACTGAGCAGAAAGTTTTTAGTGAAAAGAGGGTCTATCAAGGCATGTTGAACAACAAATTAAATTTGTTGAGACATTGAAGTTGTCTAGAGTTGACAAAAAAGGATATTGGAACACAATAACTTACTTAGAACAATCTCATAAGTTGTAATAAATACTTCAAATTTGTAGATTTCGTTAATATTTTCACCCTAACAGCAAGAGAAAAATCATGAAATTAAATTAACTGTCCCCGTCTTTCTGAAAATATGGAGGTATTTAATATTTTCACCCTAAAAGCAAGAGAAAAATCATGAAATTAAATCAACTGTCCCTGTCTTAAATATGGAGGTATTAAGCAAAACAGGAGAATGATGCTATTATTTCTACCATTGTCCAATTAAAATTGTTGCCTGTATCATGTATAATGCACTTTTAATGACTCTTTTGTTGACAGTTGCAATTTCATTGGCTTGTTTTAGTGTTGGAAATAAGATACAATAATCTTTATTGTTTACAAATAAGATTTCATCCCTAAAAGAACGACCTTCATCAGACGCGCAAAGAATTTTGCTTTAGTACAATTCTCTAACATTTTGAATAATGAATAGAAAAATAATTCTTTTGGGTACAATTAAGATTTACCTTTTCATTTTTGTAATACATTTCATATTGTTGAATATTATTTCTGCTAACAACACTGCCATGATAAACAATCGCATTTATGTCCGTCCAAGTTTCAAATTCACGTTGCCAGTTACCAATTGTAGACAAAGGTGCAATCACCAAAAATGGTCCACGGATCCCATATTTCTGAAATAAAAAAAATAAAAAAACACTACCTTATTATGAACTCATAAAAAGCTCTAGACAAGGCTTGAAATAGCGGTCGGACATCGGCCCAAAATACATTGGACATTGTGACTTTTCCAACCAAAATCAAATTTTATCAGACATTTTGTTCAACCGTGTTAACATTGTTATTTCAAGCCCTGCTAGATGATCTTCTATTAAAGCAGGCTGATTTTTAATTCATTCAAAAAAAAAACAATTTCTGTAAATTTTGGCAATCAGTGGGCACTCCTTGTGGCATGGTTATTTATATACCAAAATTAAGCACATTTTTTATATAACAAAATAAATCTAAGCATATATGTTTAGCCAAAGAATGGTGAATAACACCGATGTAGGTGGGACAGAAAGAGCAAAAACCTCTCTTACAAAATAATTCCACAGGAAAATTAATTTAACATAAGTCGCTGACCAAAAACTCAATATGATAATGTTATACCTTCATGGCGCATAAAAGAGAAATACTTTGAATTGTTTTTCCAAGGCCCATTTCATCAGCAAGGATACAATTGATTCTAAATGAGGAAAAATGTGAAAATTTAAAATGGAGCTTCATTTCTAGTTGTTTATTTGATTATGGAACGAAGTATGGTTAGAAAAATAACAAACAAAAAATATCTTTAATTCTTATTTGGTACCCTTTGAAGAAAATTAAAAATTAAAATAAAATGTTTTGGTATTTTTGAACAGGTTGGTTGTCAAAATGAAAGAAAAGAAACCCATTCCATTGCTTTGTAAAAAAACCCAAATGTGGGCTGAATTTTTTTTTATATGATGACCTCAGTTCTATACAGACAACACTGTTTATTTAGCAGTGTAAATGATTTAAAAACACCTTCATAACATTCTATCACCTTTTGTACCAGCAAAATGTTAACCAATTAAGTCCTTCTAATTGATAATCATGAAGGCGATTCCCATTCTTGTAGATTGGTGAGGCAAACTCTTTTACCCATTCTCCTTCTTGAGGTCTTGGCACAAACTGGAGAAAAACAAAAATGAAAAACAAAAAAGTAGATGTACTCTGTGAAGCTTGGTGTGTTTTGTTCACACCCATGAAAGGGTGTGCTAGCTACCTTTTGATAGCAGACGTCAATGACAAAGAAATTATGTTAAAGATCAGTCATCTGACTCTTTTTCTTGTCCAAATTAGGAGAGAGGGGGGGGGGAGAGGGAAAGAGAGAGGGGAGTGATAGAGATTTGAAACAATTAATTAAGAAACTAAAAGTGATCAGAAAAGAAGTAATTACCCTTCTCTGTTCGACAGGTGGTAGCTTTTTCATTTCGTGAAAGTTTTGAATTACCGATTCGTCAATGTTTATCTGAAATGGAAACAGATTGAGTAAAAAAGAATGACTTTTAATTCTTACCCAAACTATTTCACGATGGTGATAGTATAGTATATATAATCACTATCTGATAATAACTTTCTTTTCAGCAATATAAATTGGAAATCAAGTAGTTAGTTACCTTAAGCTCCCAAGTGCTGTCTTCATAAGGCAATGCTCTCCATTTGACTAAATAGTGATCAATTGTCTAAATCGGATAAAATATTGTAACAACAAACTGTCATTTGCATATTCAAGGCGAGACAAAATTAATTTATTGTTCTACAGGCAGAGTGTCAGTTTTAAATGGGTCGGTTTAAATAAGTTTTTATTTTAGTTCAGGGATGGTAAGGCACTTGAAATCATTTCCAACATTAATTTAGGTAGAAATGATAAATTTCTTCCTCTTTGATAAATTACATATAAATTGCAAATACTCTATAATGCTTTACATCTATAAAGTTTAATATGGCATAAACTTTTTATGGTAAGGAGGTTGTTACACAAACCGGAAGTAGAACTCACTCTGGCATGAAATTATTTTGTGATACATGTGCTATTCACTTCACTTAGGCTATATTTCACTTGCCTGTCTTCATGTTCAACTTAACAACTTTTGGTGCGATAAACTTAAACTCTCACTTCTTTCATTTTCATAAAAACCAAGGAATGAAAGCAGTTAACAGTTTTGATGTCATGTCCATCCAGTATTTTAAATATTGTATTGTTGTTACCACAACAAAGCAGCTTTGTTCAGAACCAAAATCACCTCAATTAACTTCAAAACGAATCATTATGTCAAGTAATAAAGTTGTAATAAATGATGCTTGATGAAGTTGTAGCATTGGCTAGATATCGTGAAGCCAAAAAAGGTTGGATAAAAAAAGCCAAGCTGAGTCTTGATAAAGCCCCCCCCCCCATTGGTGACTCAAATCACGCGATCACGCAAAATTTTCAGGGTTAATCACAAATAAATGACTAAATTGAAGCTAATCATGCAGTTTCAGTGATAAAAAATTTGTGTAACCTGCATCACGCTCCAAAATTTTGTCAAATCATGATCTTGTCAAAATTCCAATCACGCAAAAATAATTTTGAAATCACACAATCAAGCCACTAGGGGGCTCTTGATAAAATACCAACAAAATAATAACAATATGATAAAACTTGTGAGTTTTGTGAAGCTATAAGGGATCTTCTCAAAAATAATAACCAAATTTCGCCTATAATATTCTGCTAAAATTCAATTAACAACGCTCAAAAATTTGCTTAAAGATTTCGAAAAATTTGCCCATATGTGACGTTCCACGGGATTCGCGGTACAAGTTCATTTGCTGATCCTTATAAAGATCACGCCATTGATCCTTATTTAAGGATCCTGATCCTTAATCAAGG
>JAUJPO010069900.1:0-26190 GCA_032270745.1 Tiaropsis multicirrata
AAGTAAATGAAATAGAAAATTATAAAAGCAGTTTAAAGTTGAAAATTTTCATGATGGCAATATTCTTACGATATTCTAAATTGTTTGGCCATTTTCATCATGGACATTCTTATAAAGTGTATTCTTATAAAAAGAAAAGCGTGTATGGATTTAAAAAGAGCTCGTTACAAACATTAATTAATCAGCGCTCACCAAAAAGGGAATAATTACACCATTGAAAAAAACATAGTACACGCACCAAAAATGAATTGTGAATTCAAAATAAAATTAATATCTTTTAAAATAATATTTTTTTACCTAATTCACGGTCACCAAAAAAAAAAAACATGGCAGACCGTATAAAGTCAATCTTGTCTAACTGTAATGTTTGTGCAAGGAACATCCCCTTTGTTAGTTAAATTTTTGTGTTTTAAAAAGCCCCTTCCTTTAACAAACTGACGAACAAACATCACACAAAATACTGAGGGGGGTTATATGCGCTAATCGCTCACAAATACGGGGTACGCGCCTACCCGTCTATCGCGAACAGCCTTTGTTTTTGTTTCGCTGAAATAGTAGACTAGTCTATCTTTTGTCTCAATTCATGAAAGAGAGTTAAGCAGTCGTTTATTAAACATGAAAATGACAATCAAATTAAGAAAATGTCAACATTATAGTAGAAAAGGAATTCTTTAAACTAGTCGGGAAATACTAATCGCTGGGAGCCAGGATTAAAGCTCATGTTCTATTAAGCTCAATTCTTAAGATCTTTTTCTCTAAGCATATAATTTCGAAGGGAAAAAAGTCTTCTCCAGAATAAGAACCATGACGAACGCGTGCAATCACGAGCGGGAATTTTAAAAATATTTCCACGGCGTAAGCTCTACGGCAGAAACAACCATTTATGCAACCTTTAAATAACGATAAAAACACAACATGACGCATACATCCGTTAGAAATACTCTGTTTTTAGTCAAAGTGCTTATATCTGACTTATAGTATTTCCAAAGAGAAGGCGAGTCTAATCAAAAAACGATTAGAACTTCAGTGACTAGTAGCTTCAAACAAAATTTGATATTTTTCTTAAAGATTCATTTAACTGGGGATTTAGACAATGTATAAACACTGCCATTGAAGAAAGACAAAGAAAGATTTAGACAAAAATATTTAAGAAAGCCTCTAAAATCAGTCAAAATTGGAGATCTATGTTTTTGCATAAATTTTGAACGGGACGGATCTTTAAAGTGATTTTCAATCCCACCAAATCTTGACACAGAGGGTGAGGGGTGTGGGTGTGGCCGAACCTTTAGAATGATTACAGAACTACAATTTGCTCAAGACAACAAGAAAAGAGATTGAACAATTAATCACCCTTGTATCAGCAACCCCGGACGCCATAAGGGAGCGGAGCCTTAAGCTCTAGGTGGAAGAGTGACTTTGAACCATCTCCCTTGGGGGCTTCTCAACTACCATAACTACCATGAACTTTCCTACTCAAAGTTAAAGAAGTTTTTAATCTTCATGACGTTATATCGAAATAGCGATGAAAATGAGGTAAATGTCTCAAATTATAAGCATTTTATACCATTTTCCTGTGTAGACTCTAAATAGCTACGATTCGAGATTTAGCCCAAAAAGTTGAATCGTGTTTATATAAAAGCAAAAATTAGCCTGTAGAGGATACAGTAAGGAAGTATTTCTATAGATTTCGTGACAAAAAATCAACAATGAAATGTTTGTGGTGAAAATGTTGTTGTTTTTAAACAACGATGCTTCTCCTGTATTCTGAAGTACAGGGAAGTGACATACTTGAAAGTTAAGATTATTGTAACATACATCATATGTTACGTCTTGAGAAAGAGTCGAAAACAATAATAGATGCTATTTCTATGGGTGCACTCGATAAAGAACAACAATGGAAAGATGAATATATCAAGACGTGAAAGGCGTGCGGTTTGCTTTGGATGGTTCAAAACCAGGAAGCAATGAGTACGAGGAAACGAACAACGTTGTTTTAACAGAACGTTAGAACGTTAGAACGTTAGAACGTTACTCGTCTGCTTAGTTATAGCTATTCTTTCCCCCCTTTGAAGAGTCATGATTACATGAAAATGTTAACAAATTTCTACATGTAGATTTCCAGGTGGATTATTAGATTTTCCTCTTTTTCTGATTTCAGGATGGCGTTTAACGGAAGTTGCCTGGAAAAGATAACTGTTATTGTAATGATAAAACAATCACGTTTTCAATTTTATAGATCGATAGATACATAGACAGACGGTCAGAGGGGAATTAACTTTCCCTTAGAACCGGGTTAAAAAAGCGTAAGAATCGCTTGGAATATTAACCCAGCAGAAGCATAAACATTTTGTGACGCTTAAACAATGTTGTTCTGGAAACTTTGTAGTTGCGACCTAGTTGCGACCATAAGAAAATTCGATGAACTGAAGAGTATTTTAATCTATGACATGTTCCGCGACCCCCTGAAGCAATTTCTAATTTATGGCATAATTAGTTGCACCTTACTTATGCAAATGAGATTGTTAAACCAACTATACTTAATAAAACAAATTAAAGTACATTTAGGTAGAAAGAATTCGAGAAATGCGTTCGGCAACAGATGACAAGATTCTTGTCTTTAAAGATATTTAATATCTCAGTTAATAGGTAGTATATCGTCAAAGAGGGGCTATTTCGATCAATCTAAAAAAAATATGCCAAGTTATGCTAACGACCGATGCTAATGGATAAGTGTAGTCTTGCCAACCTACCATTTTGAGATCACTCAATCTTTCCATAGTCTCAATTAAGACAAACTGTATCTTATCGTACTAGGGCAAAACAAGGGGACGGGTAGTGTGTGTGCGATCGACCTTGAACGCTATTCTCTACGGGCCACAAGAACGCAAAAATGAAAAATGAGTCTCTCAAAGGTACATAGTTTTGAATAATTTTGTACTGATTTTGTATTTGAATTTTTAGTAAATTAGAAAGAAATGTTCGCTCTCTAAGGATCGTAAGATTGGACAAGGATAGTCTCTTATGAGGGCCAGTTTTCAGATTTCCGTCGTAAGCCAAATACCTCCTCTCTTTCGGGGTTTTTAGTATTGACCAATTTACAACTCAGCAATCATTGCATGTTGTGTTCAATCATACAGCGTAATCTTCAGAACAGAAAGCCACTAAATGATATGTGTAAACTACTTTATTGCCATAGATACCCCTTTTCATGTTGTGATTAGAGGAGACATTTAATACAAGATCAAAGTCCATCCAAAATGATGGCTTAAGGCGTGTATGAATGACAAATATTTTTGAAATGATTCACCTAACCTAGACCCCAAAACTCAAATTTGATTATAAGAACGGTTGTGATTTATCGGTGAAAAAAGTCGGTGAAAAATTACTCTGATCGGCGAAGAGTTTATAGTCACCGAAATAAATTATCACTTATCACTCAAGTCAAGCCCAGCAACGTGCTTGTGAAAAACTTATTGCTATTGGATACCTGACATATGATGTCATCAGCAAATTACACTGATCAACGCCGTTCCTATTTCTTAATTTCAAATATTTTTTGCACATTAATTAAAAGTGATATCATCTTTGCTTAATAACCAACACCTTACGCACCCCAATGTTATGTTTCAACGGCTTTACAACGTTTAAAAGATGACAACGTTTAAAAATCGTTTTTTCCCTGCTGGGACACTGAATCCTCGTGACACATTGATTCTTTATGCAAAATAGGAAATATATTCGAAGATGTTTCATTAACTTCATGAAAGTTTTGCGGCGCGTGAAAACTTCGCGGTTTCGTGGCCGAGCTAAAAAAAAACACGGAATTGATTTGCAGAGAAATGCAATTTTTTGGCAAGAAATCATGCAATAAAGTATAAGTATGAATATCATAAAGCAAGGATGAGTAGGATGGAAATATGAAATTGCTTTGCTAAAACCGCCGTTGGAAAACAACAAAGAATATAGACTGCAAAGACATAAGTCAAGACTGTCTTACTGCTGCACATTTCCCACATTCGTTTTGGATACATGCTTGCATGATACTGATTTCGACAACGGCATTTTTAAAGATTTGCTAAAACCGTTGGAAAATAGCCGAATTACATACACAGCTATACTAGGTCTCTGTACTGCGCACGAATAAAGAGAAAGCGACTGATAAAGACCAGTTGGCGATTCCTTGGCATATTTTACTCTGCATTGAAAAGCCCTAATTATATGATTTTTCAGAAAGCCCAATTTTGACCCGGTTTATTTGAGTCATGGCAAAAAATCTTTCAAAACTTAATCTGTCTTTAATTCAGTAAAGAATTTTCCCACTCTCAATCTCTCCCTTAAATTGCAATGTTACGAAATAAAGTGTTTATTAGTTTTTCTATTCCAGAAAGAAACTGTATACAAAGAGGGCTTATAGGATATATATGTGGCAGGGGGGTGTTACGAAATTCGGTCAAGGTCGAGAGGGATTTGCGATGTCTAAGGGGCGTCATATCGATGCGTATCTGGTGGTAAAACTACTACTGCGTTGAAAATGTACTGTAAGTGCTCGAGAGTAAATTATGAGAAAAAGTGTATATCCTCCACCCCTCCCTTACTGTATAGGGGAAATATGGTATCTTCTTGAAGATGTGTCAGTGTAACACGAGCCTAAAGAGTCAGAATGAGTAATAGAGATCCTATGTTTGCGCTTATTAAATAAAAGTAAAAAAAAACAAGATCTTCTTCAATAAAACACTGACTGGTTTTAATAAAACACTGACCGGTTGGTCAGACCAATGAGTGACCCATTAACCCTTTTTGTTGACGGAGCATATTCCAATTTGAAATTAATAAAAAATTTTGAGGGGACTCTTTATTTTTATACACCCTTGATCAGAAAAACCTATTTGCAGACATGGGTCAAAACCCTTTATAAATCCAAATTACACGATTTTTTTATAAGAACATAAGGCTTCGAGGTATCAAAAGGCTTCAAAAGTATAGAAATAAGAACATTTTTTCATTTTTGCTTTTGTACACATGAACATTTTAAGACTTGAAACCAAAAAGCTAAGAACATTAGAAGGATTCTTCAAATTCTAATGTTCTTATATAAAGTTTATTTCACAATGTGCCAATAAATAAACTGGCGAAAGAAAAGTGTTTAGATAGCAAATATACTGGGCATCGACACGGCAAGAGTTATTTTAAATCTTCCTCAGAAAGTTTGAATATGGTTGATTTGTTCTTATGACGTCATGTGACCGATAATGCACGTTACATCACTTAAACAGATCCTTCTGGTATCAGCTAGAAATTGAATATTTACGCAGTCAGACAGTTTTAACAGAATCAAATTATAACAAAACAAGTAATCTTATTACAACTAGATTATTCTAGGTAATTTAGTGTTACTAACATTATTATTTTAACGTCAGAACGTTATTTGGACGTTGAAACAATAATGTTGAACGAATAACGTTGTGTGCCGCCTGGGCAGGTATAAAATGGCACTTCTTCGTATCATATACTTGCTGATTCACTTTAGCCCCTGTTTGAAAACAAGTTCTAAAGATTGCACACGGTGAATGCAGTGACGTATAAGAGACATTGTAAAGACGTTGTAAAGACGTTTAAAAAAAGTTCTTGTGCCTGCTGGCTATATTTGTAAACTTTTGATGTGATATTATAATTATATCCATTTCCCTCTGATCTCAATGTGAGGGTCAGCCGTTTATTGGGATGATTTTCCACTATTTTGTAACCCGCCTTTATGACAGAGATATATCATCCAAAGTTCACTTGGTTAGTAAGTTTTAATTTTAATCTGAAAGGCCATGTGCGGACATAACTTGAGCCATTACGTAATCTTTTCTACGGAGACATCCCAAAAAAGCAGGATGTTTTAACACTATGTAGTTTTGTTGTTAAATTTTCAAAACTTAGTAACAAACACCCCCCGAACATTTTAGAATGTTTCTGTAGAAAATATTACGTCATAGATATCATGAATAGCGAGGTTACATAAGAGGCTTTTACGCCGTTATAGACGCGTCTGTGGTGGCCTGTATACATAATTTGTCAACGCAAAACTTGTAAACAAAAATCTATGTACAGTCAACCACATACGTGTCTAACGTCCTAAATAGCCTCTCTTGCGTAATCTCACTAAAAGGAGTATAGTCGGTGCCAGTGAATGTAACAAAATATATTTTCCATTATAAAAAAAACAGTGGGAAAGAAACGTATATTTGTTGTGGAACAAAAAATACGATACTTCATTTCTTGAAGTGCTAAAAGTTAGAAATAGCTCAGTTGTATAAGAGGCCTTGGGTAAGAAATTATACTTTTACCACGTCTTTGCTTTTTCATTCATCAAGTTGCATGAAGAGCCAGTATCTGAGAGCCAGCGGTTTACTTTAGGGATATAGAACTCTTAAACTTAACTCAAAGGTCGTGGGTTCGAAACCCGCCTAAGAATCGGGTGGAGAACGAATTCTATTAAAGTCACTGGATCTACAGTGCAATATAGGCCCCCACCCATAGTAATGGTTTAGGGATAAAACTCTTAACTTATAGGTCGGGGGTTCGAACCCACTTAAGAATTGGGTGGAGAACGAATTCTATTAAAGTCACTGGATCTACAGTGTAGAAGTTAGTTTCTTATGGTTTCTTTGAGCCTAGAACTATAAAAACAAGTGAGTGAGTGACGTTAATCTTTTAAAAGTTAGTAAATTTATTACACTCAGAGACACCCAGTGCATCAAAACTTCACATGGACACTTTGTTCACGAAACTGAAACTATTAAATCTTATGCAAGAGGGCTTTACGATTGAAAAAAGTATGGTTTTAAATCATTGCTACTTTTAATTGAATTGGTTGTCACTATTTCATATTCAAACATTTTTTATTCTATCTCATCTGGTCAAACTTATCTTAATTTTAAATATAGGAACAAATAATTAAACACCAAACATTTGTAATAGCAACGATTGTCTAATTTCTAGACCTAAAATTTCCTTTTATGAAAATAAGGGTAAGGCCCAAAAAATGCGTAAACAGCTTTGTGGAATTGCTTAAATTTGAAAAGAGCTCTGTCTTGTTATCAATTTAATGGAGAGATCGGTAGGGATTCGAACCTACTTATATAAACACAAATGAGCAAAATATTGGTAAAAAATAATTCTTATAAAGAAAAGCTTTCTAGTCTTATCTTTTTAAGATGTAAGAATGTTATTGTTTAAAATGTCACAAAAGAAATACACCCAGGAATGTAGGAGAAGTAGCAAAAAAAGAGAAAGCGAGAAGAGAGACACATAAGAACAGCAGAGCTTGAGAAAAGAAACTATGTGATAATGTATTTATCATACGCGATAAAAAATCTTTCATATAAGGTTGGTCAAAATAGTGGTTAACAATTATTATATTACTTTGCGGCTTCTTTTCCAAGGTGTTCTTTTCTTTTTACGGATAGAAATTTCATTCAAAATTGTTTTCTGTGTAACCCGATTTCCCGATTGTTTTCCGATTTAACATTTAGTGTTCCGAATTTACCCCGATTTTACTTGCAAAGATGAAACATTTTGGAAATCATCTTTTATTCGAGAAACTTTGAATAAAGACTCTTGTCGAACAACTTTCTTAATAACCCGAATTTTTCTATCCCAATATTTAACCGATTTCAGTATCACCGATTTGATATTTTCCGCCGATTTTCATTGAGATTGAGGTCTTGTTGTATCAATTGCAATTGTTTTCAAAGTTACTTAATTGTATTATTGTATTTTTCTAAATCATAACTTTTCATTACCGCATATATACAGTTTTTGTATCAATTAAAGATGTGGTTAAGTACCAATCACAACGACGAACGGGTCTTTAAAGCCGGTGCTCCTAATTGAGCGGACAATACTACAGGCTAGTGCGGGTAGCAAGGCAGAACAAGGGATATAATTATCTGTTTTGACCAATTTCTGACTGAGATAGACAAGACATAAACTAAAGCCAACAAGTCGAGTTAATCGATGTTAAGCTCTCACTTCTTAAAACAGCGTTTATAGATATTCTCTGTAATGACTATTATTAAAAGTAACAATCGAACAAAATATTTTAAGTAGCTTTTTAAGTTAAAGCAGCATGAGCATATAAAAACTTTCATTGCTATGGAAAAATTAAGGACAGCCATTTAACTTTAATAAACAGATATTTCCAGGTAACCCATTTGAATTATTTTGGCATACCGAAACAACAGCTCACCCTATCTGTGTCGGAGATGTTAGGGTGTTTTTTTTTCAATTTAATGAAATAAGAAAATTAAAATTTTATATGTTCACGCCTCCTAAACACACCCCTGAATCAGTGCGCCGCTCGAATCCGCCTCAGTGATCATCCTTCCAAAAGAATTGCTAATCCCCAGTGGAAAATCTAGAGAAAACCCAAGAGAAATTTAGATGCTCCGTGGTTTAGCGTGTTTATCTAACCCCAGTACCATCTACTTGAAAAATGCGTTCGTAGTAAAGCAATTAACCCAAAAGACACGTGAAACTGTTTCAACGTATTTATAATGTTTTAACATCGCTGTGTTGAAGGGGTTGTTGCTTGTTCAAACCCAGGCTCCTTGCTTTCAAGTTTAATTAGGGCGTTCTCTGTTCGTAAAGCCTTTGAAGCTATAAAACCAACGATGTAATACTTCAAGTTCCACATATGATATCTTTAGATCTATTGATTTATAAAGCTACAAATGGAAACCGTTGGCTTTTAAAATCTTAATTTTACCTACAGTTTTATAAGGCAAATAAAGACTAGAAGAATACACAGGCTACCTCAATACCTGCAATGCAATACCTGGTTTGACATATTCAACTACCTTCAGCCTCCACTCCATAAATTTTGCCGCACCAAATAAAACTACGTCATAAATAACGAATCCAGTCTAACTATTAATAGAATAAACAATGAAATAATACCTTGAATTTTGTTCTTCAGTTTTCCAATTCGGAAAATTACAATGTCAGAAATTGTTCGATTCAGATGCAACACAAACTCCAGCTTTTGAACAAAACATTAAATAATTACACAAATAGATATTCTCATCCGTTGACGTTCGAAAATTATCCGTCGCTATCGATGCGGTGAAAAAAATATCAACAAAATCCAATCCTACGCCCACAGAAACAAATATGCGATGTTAAAAATTCCTCCAAGTTTTATCCTCTTTTATGTTGATAAATCGTTTCTTGGTTTGTACAATGTTTTGATAACTTTTAAAATTTCAAAGAGCAAGTATCCACGGCAACTCCTCACGGTTTAATCCAAATAATAACTGTCACTTAAAATGTAGATCAAATATAGAAGAAAAAGATTAATATTAATTCTGCGGAGAGCACCCGTTCTAAGCGAGTGAAACTCAAATAAGCTCAAAACGTCGCACGCCTTTTTTGTTATTTGTATAAAATTTATTGTTTTGACAATACATGACCACATGAACTAAGAGTAGAGAGTCGCCCTTTATCAAAAAAAATTCATATTTATTAAAAACTTTTTAGCATTAATTTTCGACTAGGTATTGTATGAGTTCATACCTTGATTTAAAAAAAATTCGAAACAATAAATGGGTTTCTTTGTTATTTTTCGTCATTTTTTTGTTAAGTTTTTTTCATAGGAAATCTAAAAATTCTGACTATTAACTTTTCTGCGATTTGAATCGGACAATAATCGGTTTTTATCGATTTTGTAACGATTTTGTATCGATTAATGATTCGAAAACTATTTTCAAGTGTTGGGGTTCTTTGACGCTGGTTAATGTTCTTAAAGAAGATTTTCTTGGCCCCATCTGTTCTTATAATTTAAATCGTAAGTGACTTGTTCTTGTCAAAAGAAGTGACTTGACAATGGGACGGAGAGAGACAGAGTATGCTTTTTATTAGAACACTGCAATCGAAATAGCACTGTTCTTAACTTTTCTGAAATTCAAGCCTTAAAATCAACAATTGACGTCAACTGAGCTTAGAAAAAGCTTAGGAAGTTTAGTTAGGATGTTTCTGCGTATAAAAAATTACGTATACCATGTATACCATGAATTCGGGCCCTTTATTAAAGTCGAAAAAATAGCCTTCAATACCAAATATCAGATACCAATGTAATCAATAGCGAAGTTACGTACGGGCGTTGACCCGCAACATGCAGTAAATAGGTACCTGCATTTCTCTGAATGGGTCTAGAAAGAAAAATGGTCAAAATGTAGAATAAAGAAGATGTTCCATTCACATATCTACCTTATGCTACTCGCACTATCCTGCAAAGAAAGTACATATTCATTCCGTTGACGTGATTTATCTCCGCTACTTTATTAACCTCCCTAATATCAAAGATTCCCCAATTTCCAGATACAAAGCTGACTGAAATGAAATATACTCATCTTTATCTCTCTAAGTGTTCCGTAGAAAGTATTAAACAAGTTTTGAGAACGAAACATCGAGACAAATAGTATTTGTTTCCTTTCTCAAGCGATTTTTAGAGACTTTTGTACTCAAATTGGAAGATGAATTATATGCTTATAGCCAACTCGCAATTCATCATATGCATTTACTTCCGAGCCACTAGCGCTGAATTTTCAACAAAAAAAAGGCCAACTAAAAACTCAGCAGGCAAACAACGTTATTTCAACACCTTTTCAACATCCAAATAACGTTCTGAAGTTCAATAGCGGCCTGGCTTAATTTTTCTGGGGGTGCAAGCAACAAAAAGAGTGCCCTTTGGCGCCCCCTTTTTCAAGCAATATAATCTGATATTCAATAATTAGGGTCTAATGAACCTTCATCATTTTAAAGCTTTATTTTTATATCTTTTGTTTAAATAGGTAGATTGAAATTAGTAGCGTTCTGGCTAAAAAGAGCCAAGAAAACTATACAATTCAGGGCCTGCGCCTTGCTTTTGAAAATGGAGGGGGGCAGCAAGAATAGTGACTTATAAGGAGGTGCAACGACGGGCCCTGACGGGCCGGAAATTTTCAATTTTGAACCCTCTCAATTGGTTAAAACCGCTTCCTTTTTGTTCTGATTTGCCACAAAATAACAGATGAAAATATTTTGCTTTGCAAAAAAGTGGAGAAATCATTCCTGGGAAATGCGTTTCAAGCCATAAGCTAGTAGGCACTAGATGTTTTTTCATCTCTACCAAAGATTTCCATACCCATGCATCCATCCATCCAATCCCAGCGATAACGAGAACCATATAAAAAACACAATAAAAGATGAGATCTTCGTCAAACATTTCAAAAAAGCCGCACTTTTATTAGCTGCCAAAATATATGAAGCGGCGAGACCATCGTTTTATAGTTTGGCTTTTTCATTCATTAAACATTTTATTTAATCAACTTTTTAAACTATACAACTAGCAACAAGAAAAATTTCCTTATAGACACACACCATTTTTGCTGCAGCGTACGATATGTGTTTCTTATGAAAAAATGATAATTTTACTCAAAATCTTCACCTTAAAATGTTTAGTGTATATGGCTTGGATGTAAATGTTTTTTGGATGTAAATGTTTTTTGGATGTAAATGTTTTTCAACTTTTTTTCAAAGCTACAACGTTATTTGGAAGTTTAAACACCGTTAAAAAAAACACCTTGTCTCTACTGGGTTATGATTTTCAAGAGAAGATTTTGTGGAATTTCGCATCAATCGCAGGCTCGGATACAGAGGTGGGCTATAATCTATGGAGGAGAGCGCACTAATTATTCTATTATATTTTATATGGAAACTAATTACTCTCCTTATTAAGTAGCCTACAAACCTCCTGTATCCAACCCTGATTTTGTCGCATCAACTTTCTTTTAAGAAATATTGAAATTTACTTTACGGTCTGTGAAGAAACATTTTTTGTTCTGTTCTAACCACAAAACTTTTGTAATTTCGTTCCAAAACATAATAGGTAAATCGTACCGCAGCAACAGGGGGAGGCGAAAATAAACATTTCCAGATATCTTTTCCTGGCCAATGGGCCCCAACCATGGTAGGACTTCCTTTAGATACTAAACAAATGTGGGTCCCCAAATATTCATTTCGAGCCTACGGCATTGGATATAACGTGATAAAAGATCCAGATACACAACGTTAGAACAACGTTGTTTCGACGTCAAGATAACGTTCCGTCCCTTCTAGGAAGTTTGGTAAGGGGGTCAGTATTTGACCTTTTAAAGGTGGCCTTTGACCACAATCGAATAACCTGTAAATAAAGATCTTTCAAATGCATAAAACGTTGCTTTAGCCCTTACGAATCAATTTTTCCATTTATCCATGGGAGCTCAACCGCATTATAAAGTCCTATTAATTCATTTTAAGAAAAGTGGGATGGAGAGGGGGGGTACTTGGGCAAAAATAGTTGGAGGGTACAGTATGTGCGGTCTTTAAGGGTAGGTTTTTCAACCTTTAAAAATCTCTAAGAGTTGGAGTGCCTGATTAACCGCGCATACTCAATCCTAGAACCCCGGGAAAGTTATAAAAGCGGGGGTGGGGGGGGGGGGCTTTAATAAAAGGAAACTGTCCCATAAATAAATGTTTTCTTCGTTAATTAAATATACCTCGTGTTAAACTGTTTTTAGAAATAATCAACCCTACAGACACAAAACATTTTTTCAACAATGTAAAGTTGGTGAACTAGTTTTGATGAGGCTAACTGGCTCCAACGAGTATACGAGCATAGAGGCTAAAGGATATTATAAAATGGTTAATCTTAAAAACCTTTTAAATTCATTAATATGAATGATGAGATAACAATTTTTTATATAATTTCAAATTCAAAGATTTAAAAGTATAAGAATTAAACTAAAACAATCTAGAGAGATTTGAGGGCAATATACAAATTTGAAACTTCGTGTGTAAAGGGGCCTGTAAAATATGATAGGTTACTCAACCGTTTTACAACAAAGGTTTTTTAAGATATCTTAGAATACACAGACGCAATTCATGGCTTAAATTACGAAGGAAATATTTAAAAGATTATCCATGGCCTAACATACCTCATCAAGTTCCATAAAAGCTTTCATAAGAAACATTATCGCCAGCCAAGTCAAGTATGGGGGAGTCCTTAAGTGCTTAAATGTAATCCAGGTTCGATTTTTGAGTACTTATTCCATTACATACATAAATCTCAGCAAATGATAAAAACCTATCAACAAAATCTTGATCTCTGTGAATTTGTTTTTTTTCATCAAATTGGAAAAACAAGAACGATGTGATATCTAGCTTTGCAATCAGTTAGCTAAATGACTTATATGAAACTAGTGGAGAATAGATTTTAAGGTTTAAAGAGAAAGTGTCTTTTGCTTTGGAAGGGTAGAAACAAAAAACAATTTTACTTTAAATAGTTTACAAGGAATTTTATATTGGAATATTTTTCTCAAATGTTCTTAACTCAACCAACCAATGTTAACTTAAACTTTAATTCTCGCAAATTTTAATTTTGGCATGGTTTTTAAGTAAGATTTTCATGACTATCTAAACTTAAATCTAACAACGATTCTTTTAAATCACGGGTAATAGTTAGCTTTGCATAGTTTTAAAGTTGAAAAAAATTCTTATGGTAAAAAAAGAATTGTAATGAACATTCTACGAGCAGAAAGATAATGCGACATTTTTTCTAAAGTTTGGTTTTGCTGGTTTGGGCTTATCACGACTTAAGTATAAATAAGCTGAATAGTGATTAGGACGGACGAATATGTAAATTTAATAAATTACTATAGTCAAAAAGAAATTTTTATTTGTCAGAAATTCCAGCATGCACCAAACCTTCACAGTGGCCAATAACAGAGCCTCCCCCGCCCATTCACCCACCGCCCTTCAATTCACGAACATTGACGCAATTCTTTTTCAAAATTCTTACAATCCCGATTTTCAAAAAAATACGGGGAAATTTTCACGTTTATCGGGGGAAATTTTGCAATTCACTTTTCACGCATCACGCAAACAACTTAATTTCACACATTCACGCAGTTCTTTCTTCGAAATTCACGCATTCACGCAACAAAGAAGGCCATTCACGCAATCAGGCAAACCGCTGGGGGGTCTCGTAATACAATAAATGTCTCCATGGGACACTGTGGTCTGCGGCGGCACTTGTGGAGGCTCTGCACCTGCCAAAATTTACAATAAAGCTTGCAGAGGCGGATACAGAAGGTACTCAAAGCTTCTGACGGAGAGTGTTGACTTCCAAATAAGGAATATGAGCGAAAGCAACACTCTCCTTCATAACTTTTTGATAACCTTTTGTATCCGCCACTGGCTTCTATCGTATGTTTTTTTTGTTCAGTCTTAATAATTTCAAAAATTTTGGTGGTCGAAAAAATGTTTTAAACATTTATCCTTCATTTCTTATTAAAACCAGTTATTCTTAAAAAAGCTTCTTACTGAAATAACAAACTCTTTAGTTATATCTTATGTTTTCTGTTAAGCATAAAAATAATGAATTCTTAACAACGACACTTCGCTGCAACCGTAGACTGTAGTTCTGTACGGGCGACGTCTCTCCGCCCCCAGTTTTATCTCAATATACCTCATCAGACCAAAACTTTTAGAAAAACTTTAAAGAAAATTTTTAGAAAAACTTTAGTCACTTCTTTTAAGAAAAACTTTAGTCACTTCTATCTGACTCAGTTTTGTCTGATAAGCTACGTAACCTTGTTATTGCCGTGGGTAGTCGGCAGCGAAATTATTTAATTTATAAATTGTATACATGGATAAAGGTATTGTTCTAATGCAGGTTGTCAAGATTGACGGGATCAAAAAGAGCTTAAACCATCTGGCTGATTTTGCAATTCATACAATATTCATGCATCAGAAATTAGCCGTTCACGCATCACGCCCTGCGTTCAAACCTGATTTCACACATTTACGCCTCATTGACACAGGCGGCAATATCATATTTATGTCATTTTAGAAACTGAGCATGATGTATAACTTTAACAATTTGAGATATACATTTATAACACGAGGGGAAGCACTTAAATTCACCTACCGGACATGCGGCCTTTAACTTTTGACAAACTCCCGGTACACTGTAAGGGTGTAGGAAATTCGAGAACATCTTAAATCTCTTTGCTCTTAAAACTGTGAGAAAATGAGCAAAGAATGCACTGCAAAATAAAGGTTCGATTTTAAAACTTTTTTTTTGTCCGCGAACGTGTAGGATAGTTGTGAGACCGAGCCCCCCTTCCCCGGATGTAACTGTCTTATTCTTATCTAACAAAATTGCGCCATTTTCTATGACCCAGACAAGCAGGGCATCAAAAATAAGGTATTGATAGAGAAGCAAGTTTCTAATGATCATATCAATAACTATATAATAAAAAAACCATTTATCAAGATATCTCAGCAAACCACAAATGTCAGCAATTGCAGGGTAGGAGAAATAGCATTCCAGTTAGAAAGATATACCTTATCGGACAAAGAAATGTCGGACAAAAGTGACGAAAATTTTGTCCGACGAATAATTTAGTCCTACGAAAAAAAAGTTTTTTAGGCTAAAATTTGCGTTTTTTTGGACAAAAGTGACGAAAATATTTGTGGGGGACGAAAATGTCCGACGAAAAATTAGTCCGACATTTTTTTGTCCGATAAGGTAGCGACGTTTTTTTTTAGTTTTAATATGTTTGCCTGTTAACAAAAGCATCAACTTTGGTACTTCTTTACGAGCGTCAAGATAAATATACTTTTTGCCGTTTTAGAGGTAAGATTCGAAAAAAAAAGACACAAATTAGAGCTTTTCATATATTATGTCACCATGAGCAACACTTGCCTTGTTTTAAACATATTACTAAATAGTACTAAAGGGACTCCAATCAAAGTATTAACTTTTCATATAAATGTCACAAAAACCCGTGTGAGAATTGATAACCTTGGCAACATCTAAAATAAGAGAGGCAAGCGATGTTTCGTGATGCAATTTATGAAAAGGTCTTTTGAATTTTTATTGCCAGCCAATTTGAAGTAACTTCAACTTTCAACAAGAAGGACTTTGTCAACGAATTCACAATGATCAATAACAAAACTCCTTAAACCATCATTTGAAAGCCAAAGAGACACAACGTCCGTCAAAAGGTATAGTAGACTTTTTAAAATAGCAGAAAATCAGTAAAAACACAGTTTAACTACTCTCTTCACCCCACTTTTGAAAGTGATCTGTTGGTATAATAATGGTAGCAATAGCTGACCTTATTAACATCAACCTTGAAGGAAGGAACACATTTCTAAAAGTCTACTAACCTTTTGTCCAACATTTCAGACTTCAAATTTTCTTAAAGTAGAAAAAATTAAAAAACAATGTCAAAAAAATATGCCATACCCTTTGAATTTCCAACATGTTTTCAAGTGAATTCGCCCTTGATCTAGGGCGGTGTTGCGTTGCTTGTTTCTTGGGCGTGTCAGTTGGAAGATGCGCCGCTGAAAACAATAAAAACAAAACAAAAATTAAAAAAAGAAAAATATGGGCTTTTTCAGAAAAATATTGTACATCCACTGTTGAGGAAATGAACATTTTCTAAAATTATCCCTCGGATTTCCAAGTAAAAAACGAACACCCCCTTTAGATTTTCAATATTTTAGATGATTTTGCGTTACCTCTCTCCCCCACCCCTCTCCAAACGCCCCCCCCCCCCTACCTGGATGCCCACTCATTTTTCCCAACATGTCTTCGGACAGGACAGAAAAATTGTTTTCTCGAAGAGCAAGGATGTATTGATTGAACAAAGGAATGAGTGAATATAAGTGACATGCATGTGCCAATTGAAGAAAAAGCAAATATTGATTAAATGAACGAATCATTGAGTGAACGATGAGGAAGTTAGTCAATGAATAATTCGGTAAATGAATGAAGGAATGAAAAAAAAAAGAAACATCGAACGAGCGAACGAAACATCGAACGAGCGAACGAAACATCGAACGAGCAAATTCCATCAAAAACAAAAATAAGAAAAAGAAAAGAAAGTCTTACCATCTTCGAACATTTTCAATTTATCATGAACACTTTTAGATGACGCTTCATCAAATTCATCTTCTACTGATTGAACACGAGGCCGGCCAGCCTCGACCTGAAGATGAGCAGAAGGAATAACAACCTCCTCTTCAACAGCTACTTGATTATATTTTGGTGCTTCATAATTCGGGCTGACACTTCCGGAACCACCTGACCAGGGTGATTTTGGCGATACCGGGGAGCTTCCGAAACCTGTTGGTGATGTTGGTGCGTCAAGTTTTACGGTAACAGCCGATGCACCTAGAAAATGAATAAATACATAAAAAAACGAAAAATTCAAAAAGTTAGCAAATAATGCTGATGTCATTTTAATTTTTTTATAATCTTGACTTGATTTTGCTTTTATGGTGAAAATTTGATCATGATTCAATTTGCAGCTCAAAAGATAAATTTTAATCTTTATGAGCTGATACTTCGGACAATATCCTCAACAGTGCAGGGGGTGTACAATTTTTTTTGGAAAAAGCTTTAGATGATCAGATACTCAGCGAAACTTCTGATGTCAGTCAAATACAAGTAATACAAGACATACCTGTACTTGGGTCGAAATGAAATTTTTTGTATTGTCTATCTGGTGATTTGGCACTTGAAGGTGAAACAGGTGTTATTTGAACCTACAATCAACAAGAGAAACAAAAGAGTTTTTAAACATTGATTTTAGTTTCGTATGGAGCTTAACCAAATAGAATTTATCAAAGGAATCCATTTAGACTACGCGTTTCTTTCTTTATCGAACCTGGGATTTGGTGGAAGTTATTTCCAAAAATATTTTACCCATGAAAGCTTGTTCCAAGAGAAGCATTTTAGTCACATATTTGAGCGTGGGGGGGGGGGGGGTGGAAAATTTTAGAAAATGTGGAACAAATATAAGAACATCCGAGCCTCAACCAAAATTTTGATGTTCTAATAAAAAAAAACGTGTATTTGTAACTACGGACAAAGGTTTATAAGGATGAAAATCATCGAAAACATTCATCCATGCATATGCAGAGTGCATAAATATGATCTGTTTGACCGGGATGGGCTAGAGTTGTGCGGACCCGACCCCTCGACCCCTTGAACCTTACCCCTTAGAGAGACAAATCTTTGGTGAATTTCCTCCTAAAAAAAAGTTCAGGGGGTTTTACCGCTTGTTTTTGTTCATCTTCAACACCAGTTGGACTTGGTATGCTGTTGTCAACATCCCCTGATGCCGATACTCCGAATTTAAATTTCTTGAATTGTCTGCTAGTCATCTTTACTGTTGCATTTATTTTCTCAAGGTTTTCTTTTTCGTTTCCTATGTATTTCTACTGAAATGATTCTATTTGTCACTTTTTAAGCCATATACAGATATTCGCGACTTTCAATAGTTTGTCATAAAATTGACCTGAAAAAAAAACATAATCAAAAAAGATTACGATGGTTGACCACAAAGATATAAAACCAGCCCAGAGTCGGATACAGAAGGTACTCAAAATATTTTGACGGAGGAGAGTGTTGACTTCCAAATAAGGGATATGAGCACAACCAACACTCTCCGTCAAAACTTTTGAGAATCCGCCACTACAGCCAACCAGACAATAGTCTCATAAAACTACCATATGAGTAATATGCAATTAGAATTTATCCAAAATTGAGCAAATCAATCAATTGAAGTATAAGAAAAATTTTAAAAGCGCTAAATAAAGATTTAATACTTAAACTTTAAAAACAACATAAATCGCGCGCCCAAATATCACGCCATGTCTTAAATTGTCAACAACAACACCCACTTTTTTCAATAACATAATGCCAAAAATGCTAGAAGTTTTTAGAGAACAGAGCAAAAATGCATGTAAAAAGCGCAAAATTTACAACGCATCCCGTCCCTCACCTTAGAGAAAGACACGAGTGCACATCAAAGAGCTCATCAAAAAGAACGGAAAAAAGCTATTGAGAAAATAAGCAAGAGTTTTTAAAAACAACTGATAACAACGTTTATTTTGTTTTGTTTGCAATTTCTCTATAACGAACAACACAGTCATCAACAAAAACATTGCCTTTCTCCTTGGAGATTTCGACACCCATTAATTTTATAATGACATTCCATCATGTGAGTTAGACAATCAGTCGCATAAAATTATGGTAATTAGATTTTAATTATATTTGTGATACTCTCTTTATAAGAATATTCTCGTCCAACTAGTTCAATGTTTCAACCAACATACGGTTTCGATCTCGGGGGTATTAGGCAAAAAAGGGTGTGGGGCTCACCGTTGGCCATGCAGACCTTTATCGGCTTTCGTGAATCCGTGGTAAGGGTCCCAAAACACAAAAATGGAAAATCAGTAGTCTTTCGTAGCTCCGATCCTATCATCCCTTTCTCACGATCTTCAGGAAAGTCTATGTCTGCCCGAAGAGCCCAAGCCGAAGAAACTTTTACGACACTTAGACAATAACTATATTTTTTACTAATCTTGTAAAATTTAGGACTAGAGTTAAAGTAAAACTATGACCGTCTGATTTGATTTTAACTTTTGAAAACTTAATTTAGATTTTTGTGTTTTTGTAATCTTCAGATCCTTGGTCTTTTTTTGGTATCGGTATTGTATTACGGTATTTCAAGAACCTCGCGGTAACGGTAAACACGGCTTTTTATTTTTATATTATTTCGTAAAAAGCATGACATTAACAAAAATCAAAACTTTCCAGCCTTTTGCTTCACCAACTTGAATCAATTTGAGAAAAACGGATCTCTAAATATTTTCTACATTACGAAACGACGCTGTTTTAGATGATAACTTTAAGACATAAGTCTTGGATTTTTTTGAATGCTTTTCTTAATTTTAAGTCCATTTTACCCAATGTAGAGGTCTTGATTTTAAAAATTTCTATAATTTTTCAAAACTTCTATCATTTTTTATAAAATAATTGTCAGTGACGGTATTTTGTGTCAAGAAATTGTCGGTTTTTCGGTATTTTGGCGAAAAATTGTCGGTCCACCTTTTACATACACGATACAGTATCCTGAAACTGAACCAAACCAAACTTTTTTTAAAAACCACAGATTTTCAAAACTTCTTTTGAATTCTTCATTTTCCTTTCTCACACTGCGTATCAAATGCAGTTTTCAAAAACTTCTTTTTAGAGACATGCATGCAAAAAGCAGCAGCAAAGAAATATTCTTATAAATAATGATTGGATAATGTTATTGAACACAATACAAAAGCTATGCTAATGACATCTAATCCGTGGCTAATGATCTCTTGGTAGTAATATGAGCCACCGCCCCTTTTGAACGAGGATGTCATGTACTGTTCTTATTTTTGAAGCATTTCCACGAAAATCTGTTTTCCCCGTACTTCCGACCATACAACTATAATCCCAGCAGACAACATTTACACAACTTCCAAATAACGTTTGGGATCCTTGAACAGTGGCGAATCCAATGGAGGTGGAGATAAAAAAATTAAGGTTAAAATGGTCAAACAATGAGGCATTAGCATGATGGCAGGGTCAACTTCTCCCAAGCGAAGGTCAAAATGAAAGGGGCACCAAGATTCTTTAACTCAGTGTCATTTCCTTTGTTTCACCTTTTATAAGAAGCTAGTTTTGGGAGTGTTTTAGCCATCCAAGAGGTTAAGTTTCCAAAAAAAGATTTGCTTGCTCCGCTCGCATCTCAATTTAACTGATTAGCGGACAGACTTTTTGCCCAGAATTTAAAGCATATATTACCAAACTTTCCAAAAGACGGAGAGCTCCAATTAGCGGACACCAAGTCGAATTCCCGATGGTGTCCGCTAATTAGAAGTTCGACTGTATTACCAGAAATAGTGACCCCGGTAGCCTTATTTAAAGAGTCGTCAAGAATAGCTACTGATGTGAGCAGGTCGATGAAGTTGTTTTTTTTCCATCATAAAAATAGCGGCACATCATACCCGTTACCCTTTGCGTGAGTATCATATATCATGAGTGCGCTTATAGTTTGGTCGCCCTTTCCCTGTTTGGTTCCCTTCCCTTCCCTTCACCACTCAATAGACTTAGTCTCTACTTGGTCATGGATCTCTTTGAAAAGTTCAAATGATTGTCTAAAGTCCCTCTAAACATTCTCACATTACATCCAGGAAAAGGTCGGTTCTAACAAGCTAGCAAGACACACAACAATCTCAAAGATACAAAACACACCAACAGAAACACAAAGAAAACTTAATTAAGCGCAAAGTGGTCATTTCCCTTATTGGATGAATTTTCTCTCTACTGTGAAAAATGTGCAATGAAAACAAACTTAAAACAAAATCAAAACATTTCTTGTGTGTGTGATCTACAAGAAGTTAAATATTTACGGTGTATAAATGCTGATGCACCCGGTGAACAAACTAGGCTGCTCTCGCATCCTCTAACGAAACGTGCTTCTTTTCATACATCCAACGGTTTTACTTGAAGTGATATATCAACCCGCGATTTACTGCTGAGTTATAAAAAGCGACATAGTAATTAATGCAAAGTAAAGAATACGATATATAATTTCTTGACTACAAGACTTCAAGAATATAGTATACAAGCTAACCCCGCTCATAGACTTTCCGTAGACTTACTTTACGTATTACGTCATAAACGACTCTAGTCTATACAATGCACGTCACGGTAGATTGGCAGAAATTCGAAAGCTCCGAAACCAGGGGATTTTCCAATGAAGATAAATATCCAAAACAAGATCATCTTTTTAAAGGTTGCAAACACACGCACGCATGTTTGTATCATGTAGAGTTGATATCTATAATATCTATATGTGTTACTGATTTCGTTCGTATTTGCGCACCGCAGAAAGTTCAACACACAATATGTAAACTTTATCGAAACTTCAATATCGTAAGTTCAACATTGCTGGGATTCTGCGCACATGTTTACAAGCATGTTTGTAAATTCCTTATTTTCATGCAGTGACGATAAGCTTTTTTTTCTAAATGTAAAAATTGGACGCTGTGCAGGTTCGATACAGGCTATACAAAACCACGCAGAGTTTTTGAGTTTCGTACAGTCTAATGCGTGCGTGAAAGGGTAGCTCTATTTGGCTGGAGCAATAAGGCATGATAGAAAAAGTCATTATATGGTCGTTAAATGATCGTTAAGTAAATTAATTCTTTTTATGACCTAGAATTAAACTTTGAAATTATATTATGATGACGATAGAAAACAAATTGAACTTTAAGCATTGACAATATGCTTTGAAACACGCTAAAAAAGGTCTCTTCATTCCTCATAAACCTCACGCAACGATGTATAAATTTCGTTGCCTCGCCACATAAGTCATTTTTGAAGGACTTGAAGGGTTGTTGAATTTTCGAAGCTAACACTCTATAATTGTTTAGGGCTGGATGTACCAGCCTTTATGAATTATGATGTCTGTTCAAATTTAGGATATTGTAGTCATTCCCTGGATTTAAACTCATTTTCTCTCAGTTTTGGTGTGTATCCCTTCAGTAACCCGAAATATTTACGTTAAAAAACTGTTTGGCTATAAAATCAAAAATTACCAATTCAAGGGGTTAACCAAGGCAAGGGTATAAACATTCCTATCTCCGTGAACCACACTGGGACCCACTGGGACCAGCTCAAAAAGGCCCATTCTTTCGGCTAGTGGAAAACTAAACTGAAGGTGGAAAACAGAGGAATACAAAAACAATTAACCCAACCGAAAAAAAACAACGAAAGAACAAAAGATTTAAAAAGGGTCGTTCTTTAGTTCAAAAGTCTTTAAAAATTGCTTGAATAAAAGAGACAAATTTTTGTCTCGATGCTTCGTTCTCCAAACTCGTTTAAGAGACTTTACTACGGAAAACTTCAATGATTTAAAAAGGATCCCACTGAAAAACATTATTATCTGACCTACCTCCGTAACTTAAAAAGT
Source organism: Tiaropsis multicirrata (assembly GCA_032270745.1). Lineage (NCBI taxonomy): Eukaryota > Metazoa > Cnidaria > Hydrozoa > Leptothecata > Tiaropsidae > Tiaropsis > Tiaropsis multicirrata. The sequence continues at coordinate 22,881 of JAUJPO010069900.1, forward strand.
TCCAATTCCCCCCATCGAGGGAGGTTCTGGCATCTATTGGGGCACAGAGACAGGGGTGTTATAATAAAATAATGGCCTAATAAAATCTACCCTCCAAATATTTACTGCGTTGTCCGATAGATCCACCTTAACCCAGCAAACAATATTGTTTCAACGTACAAATAACGTTCTGACATGGAAGAAATGTTGTTTGAGCGTTGAAACAACCTTCCGTGCCTATTGGGAAGTGCTTTGTTGGCTCTTGAAATTTACAATATCTGTTACAAAATTAAAATCGAAGACTTAAATGTACATTACAAACATATAATTCATCTTCCAATTCGAGACCACGTCGTTCTTTAGTACTGAAAGTCTCTAAAAATCACTTGAATAAAAGAGAGAAATGTTTGTCTCGATACTTCGTTTTCCAAACCCGTTTAAGAGACTTTACTACGGAAAACTTGGTCTCAAATTGGTAGCTCCACAACCTCCAAAGAAGATCATAACCAAACCTTCTACATCAACAAAACAACTTTTCAGCTAAGAAAAAAAATTGATTAACTCACTCTGATAAAAAAAACGAACGAAAACATACATTCCTTAAACCGCCCCAATCCAGATGAGACAAACAATGACGAATTAATAACCTGTTGCTATGGAAACTAAGGCCAATTTCGACAATATTATGTTTTGATACAAATACTTTCCACTCAAGCACTCACAACTAAATCATCTCTACGTAGGTGTGTTTTCGTTACCTGGAAGGTACTCCCTAAAGGAATTGACTTAAGCTCTTCCGCAGAGGTGTTTTGACATGAGCGATAAGAGAATACTAGAGACATTCCCAGGTTGTGATAAGAAGCTCATGCTTTTTATTATCATGAAATTGTAATTAAGAAACATAGGTTTTGAGCAGATATCAAGTGTTCTTATATGCTGTATATTCAGGAAATTTGTAGCCTGTACCAAAGCCACAAACGCGTAAGATTCTTTGCAAAATGTAAAAAATCGACCCACTGTGCGAGTTTGGTATAGGCTAAGAATTTGCAGCTATTGCTAATTTTTCTCGTATTTTTCCTTAATGCCTTATTGGCAGTCTAAACTACTAACTAAAGTACTAACCTGTAAGCGAGAGCTTATTGAAATATTGACCGAGATCAACGTAACGACCGAGTTTGGGAGATTTGCAAGCAAACCAAACTATTATCGGATCAAATTTAGTCACACCCCCCGTTTCACAGACCTGGCGGGACCCCCTACCCACTGGAAATACAGGCCCAAAAAATCGTCCCGGTAGAAAAATAGCATAGAAATTCGTCCCCACTGGAAAAAGGCCCATCCCCATTGAAAAACGTAAAAATCTTTATATCCCCACTAAACTTTGATCGACTAAAATGTAAGGTTATTTCTAAAATATAGAAACATTCATTACAGCCTGTTTTACATCAAAGACGATCATCAGATGAGATGGAATTATCGATTAAAATGTCTCATACCCACCAATATTTCGAACAATAGAATTTCGTATCCCCAGTGGAAAAAATCCCGTTTTTGATAACCCCGTTGGACTTTTTGTCTCTTTATTTATCCCCACTGACAAAAGAATTCCCACCGGGTCATTGAGACAGGGGGTGTTAAGTCAGTCTAAAAAGTCAGATTGAAATAAATTCAATTCAATTCAATTATCAAGAAGGTGACCAGTGTCGTACCCTAATCCCACTGGAACGGGAATTCAATGTACAAAAGTGCAGATAGTCTGGTCTACCATCTAGACAACTAGAATTGTAAAGTAAGAAAGGAAGATGAGGTTTTGAACAAAAACTACAAAACTACAAAGACTACAAGAAGGCTACCCCTGCTTATAATTTTGTTCGCTTCAAATAAAATGACGTCATAAACAACTCCAGTCTACGTTAAGTCTGGTCTTTGCGTTTACGACCTAAATTATGAAATGCAAGCTTTTTCGGGGAGAATATTATCCAAACGCAGTCAAATGACCACCATTCAAATGATGTTTTGACCGACCTTGAAACGTTTCGATGTTGAGATGATACGTCGGATTGACGTTTTTGTGTTCACTGGTACTCAGCATTCAAAACGTTATTTCAAAGCTGTTTCAACGTCCAAATAACGTTCTGACGTTGAAAAAACGTCGTTGTGAAGGCTTTTTGACCTTTTTGTTCATCGTATGCCTGTTCAAATCAAGGGAGTAAAAAATGATTGAAAACCAATGTCAAAAATTTACGGTAAACTGTAACAAAGAACAGAAATTCACTTTCTAAGAGACGACACAAACAACCCAACCGATAACATACGATACGATAACGCTCTGACGTTGAAAGAACGTTGTTTGAACGTTAAAACAGCGGGCCGTGTCTACTGGTATACACTGTAGTGTATATAGAAGAGTTTCACAGCATCAGGAATCATAATAGAGAGTATATTCTTATAACTGAAAGATAAGTGAGTGAGGAACTTGTCATCATTTCACAGACATTTCTTTAGATTGTCAATGGTGAGAAAAAAGATTTAAAATATTAAGCCCGTGGTTCAACTTGTTTATTTATCTTGTAGATTACTTTGCTCACTTTTTCAACCAGTATAAGAAAACTTTATTATTCTTGTGATTTCAGTTAATGCTACAGTCTTGGTCACAGTGTACAACTTCGGACAAAAGGATTTAAATCTTTCAAAGTTAGTAGTAAATCGCCCAATACACAGGATAAATCTCCCCCCTAACCCCCATCTGACCTCTTGAAAGCGGTCTTACAGCTGACCTTTTTTACATCAAGCTTGATGAATGAGTAAACTTCTAGTCTATAGACATTTGACCTGTGATTTAAACTAGAGGAAAAACGCAACTAGACAATAAGAAATATTGAACGAGATGTCTGATGAAATTGTCAATTGGCTATTTGGGACATGACTTGGACCTGTATATAACCTGACCCAGCAAGATTTTTATGTGTATAAACCTTAATAGGATATTTACAGGTCCAAGTCGTAGATTTCACGTCCTAAATAGCCCCTTGCTAATTGTTCGTGGACATCGAACCAGTCCATGAGGAATTATTACATTTATTTATTTATTTATTTATTTGTTTCAAAGTTGAATAAAAAAATGGTAGCAGCAAGGCTAATAAAACTTAACTCATTATTACAAAATTATAGTTGTTTTCAAATAGACTCATTCATATTATCCAAATTTTTATATTCCGCAGGCACAAACTCCCATATCTTTGGTGCAAGATATTAGAAAGATTCTTCTCCGTTATGAACAGTTCTTATTTCTCTTGATTTAAAGTAAGGCAGGTGTCTTGTGCTAATATCA
>JAUJPO010069901.1:0-11902 GCA_032270745.1 Tiaropsis multicirrata
TTTTTGCGTTGCCTGTGTGTGTTGATTGCTATCTGCCTAAACATGCTTTTTTAACTTGATAAAGATACAATGTTATTGGACCTCCACTGAAAGGCTTTTAGTAATATTCAAGTTTGTAAGAAATTGATTTCTGTTCTTCTCTGGATATTCTTTACCTTTGACAAGTGGATTCTAAATTTTCCAGAATACAGTTTTCAGGATATTGCAAAAATTCTGACGGAAGAGTGTTGCTTTTGCTCATATTATTCCTTAATATGGAAGTCAACACTCTCCTTCAAAATCTTTGAGTACATCCGCCTCTGATATTGGATCGATCCATAGATTACTAGATGTGCAAGATAAAATGATTCGAGAGCATGATTGTATTCAATTTCCTCCAATTTGAATCATGAAATTCGGATTTTGTTTAACAGATCAGACAGACTTAAGACGACTTAATTTTACACATATGTAATATTTTGCTTCAAGCTCCCTTGATTTTTTGGTTTGTTTTTATGCTTTGGTCATTTATAGACTTAGAACAATGTGAACGAAGGAAGTCTTCGAATGTTCTCAATTTTTCTGAAATTCAAGCCTTAAAGTGTTCTCAAAATAATATGTTCTTAATTCTAGAGAGCCTTAAAAAACCTGTTTTTAAGCAAATTTCTTCAGAAATTATAAACGCATTAGCATTTTGGCTTCTGTTCTAATATGGTTTGTTCTTATTATTAAAAAATGTAGACACATGAAGCCAATACACTAGTGTTGAATCATCAGACTTTTCCGCTTATGAACCTTTATAATTCTTTGATATGTTTTTGCTTACGCTCTACTTTTCCTTCTTGTTGTAAAAATTCTTTTTAAAAAACCTTTTTGTTCAGGATGTGATACCTAGGTGTCAAAAACTTCCAATTTATGTTATCTAATGGATTGAGTCAGACTTGTGTTTAACTTCCCGATGAGTTAAGCAAACATTCGAATTTCGAGAGATATGTTTTTGTACTTATTGATTTCAAATATTACTCTCTCAGTTTCAATTTTGTCAAATATTGTTGTGAATCAACTTGTATTCATATTGGTGACGGAATTCTTTTATTTTTACTCGATATGTAGAGTTGTATTTTAAGGCGTTTGATTTGTACAGCCCCGAATTCTTATGTTCCCAAGGCTTGATATAGCGATTGGACATCGGACATTTTGACCCAAAACTTGTTATGTCCGACCCAAAATACAGCATTGGACATGTGACTTTTCCAACCAAAATTTGATCAGACATTTTTTTTCCGACCGTGTTAACACCGTTATTTCAAGTCTTGTGTTCCTGTAAACCCATTCAAATAGTCTTTGGAATATAATAATGATCTTTTGATCAATTCTGCTCCCTGGTTTTGTTGTGATCAAGAAGTAAAACATCCTATCAGTGGATATGATTTTGAAGCGAAAAGATTTGTTTTTCAACGCAATGTTTCTGATTTCCCTCTGTGTTTTGTTCTTGAGTAGTTGAAGAAAAGTAATAATATTATGTTCGACGGATATTCGTTGTTTCCTAAACAACACAACTCCATTAAAACCGTTCTCTTCTCTTCTTGATTTTCATTCTAACTCTCGACAATTTCATTCGTTGTAACTTGTTACACAACACCAAGGGGAAAGGTGATGAAAGAGCTTGTATTTGTGAAAAAGAAATTCAATTGAAGATCTGAACTGAAGAAGTAAGAAGTTTCTCTGAATTTTTCTCGAAAGAAACAGAAGTTTAAAAACGTCTAAAAAGTATGAATCTTTCGCCATTTTTTTCAAAATTCAAGAATAAAACGCAACGAATTGTTAAAGCTTAATACAGAATAATGTTGATGGTGATTTTTATTAAATCAGTACTTATTTTAAACAATTTGTTCATTGTTTCTTAAATTCTAAACGTTAATATATTTTTTTCTGAAGAAAGTTCTGAACAATTTGGACAACCATCTTGAGCAAAATTGTTTTCGTTTTTCAGACTTCCAAAGTCTTTCTAAGGGTCGCGATTTTTGAATTTTTGGCAAAAGATTTCTGTAACAAATTGGTGTTTGAGAGGTCTGGTCCGCTAATATCAGTCATCCTTCAACCCTAGTACCCCCAAGAGACGACCAGCGTAAAGTTAGTTACAAGTTAGATAAGAAAAGTGTTCAAAGATTACAAAACATTTTCAAAATAATTTATTTCTCTTCATTCGGTTATTCTCTTTATGTCTTTCTTCCTCTCTAAAAGTTTTTTCATTTCAGCCATGTCTGTGAGCTGTGGGATCCAACTCTCACAGCTACACTGTACAAGTTCTTATTTTCTTATCCATAAAATAGCACAACATGTCTTTTTTCGGTCTTGTAAGAAGTGCAAAATCTTCTCATGTGCGTGAACTGTTTTCATCTAATTCTTGTCTACAATCTTCCCTTAATTCTTCCTTGGAGGTTTTCTTATGACGTCTGAGAAAAGCTCAAATGATTCTTGTGGGCAATTTTGCTAAAGTTTTCTCTATTTTGACTTCTTGATTCTTGTTCTAATGTTCGTTCTATGCTTAGTATCTAGTATCCATTGTAGAATTGCGATCTGTCCTTAAAATGTAGTGTTGGATGGTGGGCGAAAATTTCAGTTCGTTTTCTCTTTAGAGATTTGCTTGGATCTACAAGGAAGCGTTACTAGTAATAACATGAATCTTTTGAAATCGTAATTGTCGATGTTTAGAGGGTTTCGTTTGGTTTGGTTTCTATGCTTAACATCATTTCAAACTTTTTGTTTAAAGTAAAGCAGTAGGAAGTGGGTGATATACATTTATGTATGACAGAAGCAAGGATTGAAAAAGTTTTAAATTTATCGATCACTCTGTGTGTTTATCGAGGGTTTTAATCTTGATTACCCCTCAAATACTTTATAATTGAATGTTAAATACCTTTCGTGAAGCGCCGTGTTTCAATTTGTCTCTACTCCTGAAGTATAAGTACTTGCATTGAATTCAGCTGTTTCACTTTTTTTTAAAGCTGGTATGGTAGCTTGAATTTTCTAGGTGGGAATGTTTTGTTTAAAAACGGTGGTTGCCAATCACTGGCAGTGAAGCCCTACAACTGAGTGATATATTTTATCTGACTGTAACATACTATTTTTATATCATCATGTTTTATTCTCTTTTACGAATCAAAATTTTCAACTATTTTTTTCTAATTTTTATTTCATTACAGATTTCACCAAATTCATCATTCCGTATTTGTTCGCCAAACCAAACATTCAACAACAACATAGTGCGCAGAAGCAACAAACCTCACTGGAACACAAGCACACGCCTACATCACATGGATCCTCATCTATCACAAGAAGTTACAATGGATGTCTTCTCCTTAACGCGTGAAATCCATACGCCAATCGATCCGCCCGTCAGCGCCTCAGAGCGTGCCACAACGCCCAAAGATGAAAAATCGATGTTGCCTTTGAAGAGAAGTGATATTTTACCGAACATCAAGATATATAATTTATGGAGTCGGCACCTGTCTAAAGATCAGGTATGTGTTTTTACATTGTATGCGAAAAGGAAACTACTCGAAATGAAAATTCTTTGTACCTTAAGATATGAAATATGTGGTAAATTTATGGACTAATTTTGTCTAAAAAGGTGAAATTTAGAGGGTAAATTTTTAACAAATTGGGTTTTGTTTCGCTGAATTACACCCAAATTCGCGAAAACTTCCCCTTAACGTAACAGACAGGCTTGGCTTATTCTCGGACGAACACGGTTCGGTTTCGATTCTTTTTTCCCCGCTGATATGCATCAAGGTTTATGGGGAGGCCACCTGCAAAAAGATTAGTGTCCTCTTTCGTCATTTTTTTGTCATTTTGTTATGACTTTTTGTAGAAAGACAAAACGAATTTATTAATTAATCAAATTAAGTATATTAATGTTTTGTCGGATCCACAGTCTAATTATCATAACAAAGCCGATATATTTTATTGCTTCTTTCCGTTTCGTCTTTGAATTTTGCAGTTCTGCTGATTCTTTCCCTGGTTATTATCTTTTCCATCTGTAGCTCTATCCGATTTTTAATTGATAAGAAGATATAACGTTCTTTTCAATTAACAAAAAGTTTTTACATTACCGAACAGGATCAGATTCCCAGGGCCTTCAGTAAAATAATTTAAGGCAGATTCCACTACAGTTAGGTATCAAATAGCACCCTAGATCTTATTTCATATGGCCAGTTTGACGTCTTTTTACCATTCTGTTCGGGTTCCATCTATCCTTATCATTCATCTTCCAAATCGAGACCACTTCATTTCTTGGATACAAAAGTCTCTAAAAATCGCTTGAATAAAAGACATTTTTGTTTCGATGCTTCGTTCTCCAAACTCGTTTATTTAAGAGACTTTACTACTGAAAACTTGGAAGGTCCACAACCTCTATATATCTGTTTGGTCACCTAGGTTACAGCAGAAGCGGCTTGGAACCATTGTCGTTTGATCACAGAAGAAGCACTGGAGAAATTCGGTGAACGTTTACATTTCTTGGAGAATATAGCTGAATGGGAAATTACACCAGAGATGTTATTGGGTTTTCATTCGCTTGAAGAAAAGAAAGGTGAAATAGAGGTCAGTTGATTTCGTATGCGTCTAGCATTACCTTTTGTTCAAAAGCAATAGATGTATTATTTTCGACATTCTCGACATAATGGAGGCCAGTTGAGTTCGTGTGCGTCGAACATTACCTTTTTGGGCTCAGACTGGGCATAATGCTCGAAATTTTCTATTGTTTAACAACATCTACTGGGTGAATCACAAAAAGGTTTGAGTGTTTGGTGGTCTCGTGGAGCCGAACAGCATTTTAGTTCGGCTCCATGAGGCCGCCAAACAACTTTTTGCGGGTCACCCACCCGGTATGTAGCTTGATGGGCGGGATGGGCGGGATGTTTTCGTGGAAAGGATTACTTAATGAATGTCATGGATTTAATTTACAGGCTGGTCTTTTTGAAGTTGAAGATTATGATATTGAGATCAAAGAAGTTGCGAAAGCCACACAAAACGTTGCTCAGTATCTTGCACCCATCGAAGAGAGGGAAGACCTTAAAATGAAGATAGTTACTTTGCGGAGGCGCTATTTCAAAGTGTTGCAAGAGCTGTGTAAGAAGAAGGAAATCCTGCGTTGGCTGTTACCGTTGTTGGAACAGTACCGCGATCAAGGGTGTGACGTCAAAAGTTGGCTCGATGTCACCGAGTCACGAACTGAAATGATCACGTCCAATTTCAATAATAATGAAATCATTGTCAAAAATGAAGACTTGATTGAGGTATGTTATACATCCATTTATATTAAGATTGTTTGACCAATCCTCTGTTAGTTGTACTCTGTTTTGGTCTTTTACTGGTCTTTTTATACGAGGCCCCCAGCAGTTTGCGTGATGGCATGATCTAGGGGGTTTTTTGGCGTTTTTGCGTGATTGGAAGTTTGAACTTTTTTGTATAATTTCCTTAGGAAATCAAAGAAGAACTGTTTGCACAGAAGGATGTTTACGAAGATTTTTTGAACTCAAGTGAAGGCATTATGGATTTACTTTCAAGTGACGATGACGTCATCATTCACATTCGAACAGACCATGATCACGTGGTGTCACGTTGGGACACGCTGTGTAGTAACATTGAAAAATGTTTGAATCGTCTCGTTTACGCTAAGGTATCTTTGCTTATTATAAGTTTATTTTTATTTCATCATTAATGGTTATGACCTTCCTGAGCCACCCAGCAAGCATCTAACTGTTATTTCAACATTATTTAACAACGTTCCGTGCTGTGTGCTGGGAAGTTTCGAAGAACCCAAGGTATGGTTTCTTAATTATCACGGACCATGTGAAAATCTTATTCATGTATCAACGGCTCGATCTGTGAATCTTCTTCGTCCATTATTCATAAAACGCTCACCGCTGAAACCACTCTTCCAACCTGCCTGACTTTATTCTCTTTATAGAAAATCTTATCACAACAGCAATCGTGCAAAACGGATCCTGAGAAGATCGAGAAAAAGGTATTAATTCTTTTATTTATAGCAACTCGTATCTTGAGCTTGATCTTATAAATACATATCGAAATTTGGGTCTGCTTCAGTTTAGACTAACATCCCTCGATTCTCGATATGCTTATGTATCATCTAGTGTTCTGAATCTGGGTCTCAATATGTTTATAAAAAGAAAAATACCTACCTGCCCACCCACCCAGATCATAATACACCGCAATCAATTCATTTCAATTGTCTTGTGTTTCACAGATACGAAACGAAGCAAAGCAATGTACTTGTCATAAACCTTTTCAAATCACTCGTGTGGGTGAAGGGAAATATACGTTTGGAACCTCCAAGCTTGTCCGGTTGGTTCGTGTCCATGGTAGTAGTATAGTTGTCCGTGTTGGCGGTGGTTGGGAATATTTGTATGATTTCCTGTTCAAAGCTGATCCTTGTCGCGGTAAGTACTCTCGAGGTCTTTCACTACTTTTTTGTTTGGTTGAAAATGTTAAATTTTTAGTCTTATGCTAGACTGGAGTCGTTTATGATGTAATTGTATTCGACATGGCAGAATTTATCAACGAGGGTAGTTTGTAAAAACGTAGTCTTCTAGTCAATAAATTGTTGTTCAATACCTCTTCTCCTTACTTTATAAGTTCTAGTCGTCTAGACGCTAAAATAGTGTTATGCTTAAAGCCCGGTTTCCACTCATTGCGCGATTCTTTTTCTAGTGCGTGGAAATGCCCTAGAAAAGGTTTTAAATTCCCGAACTACTGTACAGTAAATGAGTCTTACCTATATTTATTTTTTTCTACTTTTCAGCAAAACAAGCTATGGAAGCGGGATCACATGAAATGAAATCGCTCAATCTTTCCGGCTTGGATTTAACGCCCATCGATAAAAAGAGCGCTGAATTCAATCTGAACGTCACTCGTATGGCGCCCAAAGCATGGACGCCTTACCGCCCTAATCGATACGAACGATCCGCCTCTCTCGGAAGCGCCGCCTCATCATCCGATAATATCGATTATGATGAATCGAGTGATTCGCTAAGTTTATCGACAAGCACGGGGCCTTCGACTCCTCTTTCTCGACCCTCCTCTCGAATTGAATATACTCCCAATATGAGAAAATCAAGTGCCGATAGGAACAGTAAATTGCTCGGCTCCTTAGCTACAATGAACTCGAAAAATAACCGACGATTGAGTTTGATTGAACGCCAGGCTATTTACGCTGAGAAAAAGAAAATGGCTCAATCATATGAAGAACGTAAAATCTAAAATGTTTGGTTTAGTTGCTAACTTAGTGGTGTTTCGGAATCGTCGTTTCAAGTTTTATCGATGATTTGGTTCACGCATATTGTTGGTGAAATTTGGTGTTTTGTACATGTGATTGTTCCTGTAGTTTTCTCACTTGAACGTGTATCTTTTTGGTGGGCAAAATTACGTTGGTTTTTGGGTGCATAATGTTAATACAGTTGAACCCATGTAATTCGAACTCCTATAGTTCGAAAACTCATACAATTCGAACAAAATCTTCGGTCCCTTCGTCCGACTTAATCAAACTTAATCACACTCCTATATTTCGAAAAATCATGTAATTCGAACGAAATTCTCGGTCCCTTGAGAATTCGAATTACATGGGTTCAACTGTACTTGCAAAAAAGGAGATAGAAAAGTCAAGATTATTTTACTAGGGCCCCATTTTGACAGAAAACAGTAAACAGAACCAACAAGGCATACAGACATTTACATGACGTGACTTTACTTGACCTTTACAGATTTACATCATGATTGTGACAAACAGATCAACAGACAGACAACATAATTTTTTTACACACGAACGTTTTTCTTTTTATGAAAACATACAAAAATTTGATTATTGATTAAAAATTTTAAATAACTAGGAAATAATATTTTGGTAACTCCTGCAGCCTGGTCTTAAAAAAATAGTTGAGGTTTTAAGAAGCTCTTTCATTATTGAATCAAATTTCTCACTAAAAATAATAAAAACGTGTATTTTTCTGAAGGACGGCCATAAAATTTATTTCAAGCTAACCCATTAAGAGCTTCTAAATTTCTTCAAAAAAAGTTTAATAGTACACTAACATTACCGTAACTTAGACTGTAGGATGTACGTTAAAATGTCCTTTTACTTCGCTTTTACTTACTGTTACCACTCAATGAATTTATCATTACAATTGACTCTCTCTAATTCGAATCCCAAGGGGGGATATTTTCTGTTCGAATTATAGAGAGATTCGAATAGTAGAAAGTCTCTGTAGTAGAAAGTTTCTTGACGGTGACTTTTATTTTGTCCGAATAGTAGAGAGATTCGAATTAGAGCGAGTCAACTGTAGTTTCTTTGAAAATTGGGTCGATGCTAGTGCATTTAATTTGAATCAAATGGATTAAGTCAAATCTTTTTTATTGCAAAATTTTTTTATTGCGTTTTTCCGTTTTTGGTAAAAAAAAAAGTTTTTGCTAAAAAATTTTAATGTATTTATATTTTGTTTGTTTATATAGCATAACAGCGCATGCGCATTTATGTGCGGTTAGATTTTTAAAAGGCATCTCTTACGAATTCATTTTGACTCCTGAATAATATCAAAATCTCTTCAGTATATCAACCAAGGTAGAAATTCCAAGCCCGGATCAGTCTGAATATTATCCAGCAGACACTCAAACAACGTTATTTCAACGTCCAAATAACGTTCTCACGTTGAAACAACGGCGTCTCTTAGACGTAAAAACAACGTTTCGTACCTGCCGGTACTTATTGGTCTTTGACATTGACCTCTATAATCCACTGAATAGGCTGTTGGCTTTACAAATTCCAATAAAATCATATGTCCATTTTTGACGACAAATGTTGTTTCCGATATTTAGCGTTTCTTCTCTCTAAAACGAAAACAACATGGCGGATTTGTTGTCAAAAAATGGACACGAATATTAAGGAAGAGATCAGACCTAAGTGATAACTTTAACCCGGTAAGAATGATTGATCCAAATGCATTATGGGAGTTTTCTTATTTTTTTATTTCAAAGGTCTCTTAACTGCTCACCACACCCAATCTTGTGAACTTGTTAGTAATGGAGAAGTTAAAACTTTTTTCAGCTCGTTGAAATGGCTCCAGAAATTAGACACATTTTTTAAACGTCTTCTCAAGTCTTTATAATACTTCAAAAACTCACACGATATAAATGCTCAAAATTTCTTGCCTAAATAAAACACGATCGAATAAGAATAGCCTAAAAACCTGGCCCTATATCTATAATTATTTAGATCATAAAGACAAAAGAAATTCAAAATTTTACATTAGTAGTTCAAGTGGAAATAAGTTGAGCAATATCTTGATATCTACCCTGGGTAGCAATTGAATAGAGTTATGAAGATGATAGAGTTATGCAAGCTATAAATGTATGTTTTAAAGGGTTCGATCCCAGATAATATTGGTGTTAACACATCATCAAACCCTTTATATTTGATAACCTAATCTTTTATCACCCTAGTAAAACGGTTCTCTTTCATATCTACATATTTGCAATGGATGTATCCGTTTCCAATGTTATAACCAGTCTACAGGAACACTATTTGAGGAAAGGAGTGAATTGGATTGGGAACCCTTTACTAACCTTTGAGAAAAGTTTTGAAAATGGTATCCTTGAGTATTCTTCTATTGATGCCAATGTTTTGTTGCATAAACGGTGGTATGTTTCCATTTATATGTAGTTTGTGGTAGAATTTTAAGAAGTTTATAACTGCGTTTAGTACATGTTTCCTATGATAAGAACAAACCATATGTCTTTAAAAGCTAAAAAGCTAAGAACATTAGCCTTCCGATTATGTTATAATTTCTGGAGAAAATTGCTTGGAAACAGCTAAGGTTGCTTTTTTTTCAGGAAAGATCATATATTAAGAGCATTATCAGCGGGTTTAAATTTAAGAAGATCTGAATTTTCTTATTTTAGAATCTAAATATTCTGCTTCTTCATTAATGCACTATTTTTTCATTTCATATCAGCTTTTAATTCATTGAAGGTGAATTCATCGTGTTGCCAGAATGGTATTTCATTTTACAAAGCGAATCTTAAAGACAGTGAAAATGCACGTATGTGTTATGGTGAAAGCAATCAAGACTCCTCTTCTAAAGGTGTAGCCTGCCATTCCGTCAGCAAATTATGTTGCTTGAATTTACAACGAGAAGAAAGCTGCAAACAGGGCATTAATGCTGTTATGTAAGTGTAAGAGATACTGTAACGTGTTCTATCTTAATCTAGCAACTGTTAGATGGTACCTTCCAGATTGTACAAAAGGTTGTCTTCAAGAGATTTTTTTATTTATCAGCTCCTTAAAAGCTTGTTTTTTGCTGTCGATTTTTCAAATTGTAGCGTAGGACAGCTCGGCTAATTTCATGTAAAGAAAACGACTTAGTAATGACAAAGCTAGCTAAAATGAGGACTACCTAGCAGTTTTATTAAGAACTTTTCTTTCTACTTCTCAAAGGCTTTCAGGAATTGGATGTAACAAACTAGCAGGTGTCGCATTCCTTGGTTCATCTTTCCATTGTTGCGAATGTTGCCAGCTTGGTCGTCAACAAGCTCTTGATAATCCTGACCAAGGATGTCAGACATCCAAATTTAATGATAAACAATGTGATGAGGTTTTTCAGACATGCTGCACCAATACTAAAGAAGGTTTCTTTTTTTTTCTCGATTGGAAAGACTTTTGGTTTTAGTAAATGTACCTAGAAGACATACAACGTTGATGCAATATTGTTTTAACGTCTAAATAACGTTCTGACGTTGAAACAACGTTGTTTTGACCGAGGGGTAAAGTACTCGAAAAATTGCGTACGAGATTTTTTTATTTTTTTGTGATTTTGTGATTTCTATTGTGATTTTTTTATTATTTCGTGATTTTTTTATTTTTTCGTGATTTTTTTGTGAATTTTTTAAAAAGGTCTACGAGATTAACCCCTCAAATTGTTTTCACCCCTCAGTTTTGAAGCGTTTAAAGAACGTCCCGTCCCATGTCGGCTGCCAGCTTTTGACAGTATCGTCCAATTGATAAATGGTTTGGTGAGATTGCTGGGACAAACAGTATCTGACTTTCATACATGGACTCGTTGGGCTGTTTGAGAAAGGAGTTATACAGATGAAGTGGATGATATAAGATTTCTCTCGTAATTTACCCCCGAAAGTCTTATACGCATTTTCAGCCACCCCCTCCCCTTATCCGGCAAGTAGTTTTACCACCGGGCATGACCGTGTTTCTCCAGACACAAAACCTCCAACTGCCTGTTCAATTATTTTCTGGAACCAACCAGCAAATTTTGACTTTTAATCCTCAACAATAAATGCCAGTTGATTTTCAGCAAATTCATCCGAACCAAATTATTGCATTTTCAATTATCTTTTACAGCGGCAACGAAACCACAAAGTTGCGAGGAGCTAGAATGTGATCACAATTGTCAACAAACAAACAGTGGACCGTTATGTTCATGCCAACAAGGATATCAACTCAATGCAAAAGACAATAGGACATGCCAAGGTACCCGCAAATTTAAAGCTCTTTTTTGCACATTCTAATTTTACGTAGGGTAATCTCAGTAGTTTTTCAGCCATTCGTGGATTGTTTGACATAATTTCAAAATAGTCCATCATATTGTTACAGACATTACCCTTAACACAATTGAAGACTTGCGTACATAATCTCCGCTTTTGAAGACGACGTATTAATACCTATCCAATGTCTTCACCGATAACTTGACGATTGAAGATGACGCGGTATGCTCTTTTTTCGAAACTGCTTATTTTGTCTTCAAAGGTTTTTGTAAACCTATTTGTTAAGATAGAGCAATACGTAAATATTGGTAAAATCATTGATTGATAAAGTTGAATGGCACCCTTGGTTGTA
>JAUJPO010069912.1:0-11897 GCA_032270745.1 Tiaropsis multicirrata
TCAAAAAACTAAAATATCTTTTGTTAATTCCTTTGGAATACCTTAAGAGACATTTTATTACTTAGAGTCAGATTTTTTACGGCCACCATCTTGGGCAACTTTTAAACATTTTCTGTAAATAAAACGCAGACCCAGACACCGTCCTCGTGGACCCTTCGAACTCCAATTAGATATTAGACATCATTTAAGTTACATATTATAATGTATAATCATAATCTCTGACAATTGTCAATCATCATCTTGAGCATGGAAATAATTCTTTGTCAATAGAATAACAATAGAATATTTAATTAGATTCGTCGCTCTAAAATCACTCTCTTAAAAGCCTCACCTGCTTCTGATTGATGTTTTACACGTTTTTTTTATAAGAACATTTAAATTGGAGGAAGCCTTCGAATGTTCTTAGCTTTTTTGGCTTTAAGCCTTAAAATGTTCTTAAGATGTCATTTGACATCTTCCACATCATATTGAGCATTATAATTATTTTTGTTGTATTGGAGTGTACATACATTATATTTTATGATTATGTCAATATTTTGATCAACAAGTGTCATTTTATCAATCTACGGCGTGTTCTATTTAGGGGTCATAATTTTTCATATTCAAAATTGTAATACGACCAGAAGCGACTCATAGGCGCCGATTGGTGTTTTCATGTGGTCTTGATTTTATTTCGAATATACCCAAACAGGTAGCCAAAAGTGGGGACCCAAATTGGGTATCCAACCTTTTCACACGAGCCTTTTGATCGTCTCAATCTATATTTTTCAAAAATCGATAAAAAAGTATAGAAAAGATCCTGACCTTACGTCTGCTTAAAATACACGCAAAGTTGTCAAAACCATGTAATTTTGGTAAAATATGTCAAATTTTAGGGTCATTCGCGAAATCAAAATCCACGAGAAATTTCTTAAACTGCCCAGTCGCGATATTAAATCCAAACTATTTGGCGATTTCTGATGGAACCTTGAGAAAGTCAAATTGATTTTACTACTACTCGTAAACTACTTGAGGAGATGTCCAGAAAAGTCCAAAGAAGGCCCCGAGGACAATACTATCCACCGCCAAGGTGTTGCCATACTGATCACTAATGAGCTCTCACAGCACATGTGTGGATATGTCAATGTCAATGAGCGAATCATATTCATCCAATTGAATACCAGAACAGGACCCCTTTTTCTATTTCAAGTTTACACTCCCGACTCTTCTTACAATGATGATACCAAAGAGGAGTTCTTCCAAATGTTGCACCAACAGATCAACGCAATACCACGTAACTCTAGATTTGTAGTGCTTGGTGATTTTAACGAAAAGGATGCTCGACATACAGACGAAGTTTGGACAGGAATCTGTGGTGTCAGGATGAGAAACACTACTCAACTCCTGTGCTGCTAAACAAATTATCAATCATGAATACTATGAATAAACAGATACTTCAAAGATTGATTGGTCTGTCTCACCAGACGGGAGAACCGAAAATCAGATCGATAACATCCTTGTGCCGTCTGACCAAAAGTCCTGTATCAAAAGTGAGGAGTATACTGAAGAGTTCAAGATCGGTGGCTATTTCGAAACGTTGGTAAATGAAATAAACGACTGCTCAGTCGAGGTATCATACAATGAATTTGTTGTAACTGTAAATAAAGCAACAAAGTAGGTTGAAGGCTTTCGAAAAGAAAACCTGTCGATGGCCTATCGAAGGATACCGTACAATGATTACGAGGAGAAAACTACCGAAAGACATGTGATCGTCTCCCAACTGAGAGGATGCAATCCTTTAAATTTGGGGAAAGCACTTCAAAAACCATTTGAACACGGAATTTCCCAGAAACGAACAGGCATTTGACATGATCGAAACTCACCATCCTGTTCATACTGAGGAAGACGAATTCATAATATCGAAAGAGGGTATTAAATATCACCTCCCTTAAAAATAACAAAGCTCTTGGATCTGACAGCATCACACCATAAAGTGCTTAAAGCAGGTGGAAACACAATCGTTGATGCGCTCAAGATTATCTTTGATAAGATCTTTGACTCAGCCGATACTCCATCTCACTTTGGTAAGATGCTTGTTACCCCAATCTTCAAGAAAGGTGAGAAGTAAAATGCAGCAAACTATTGAGCTATTATTACCCTACTGTCGATCCCAGAAAAAGTTTTAAACCGTATCCTATCGCAGCATATTCAAGAAAAAACGGAGGAAATTGCAAGCGATAGGCAGTATGGCTTTAGGGACAAAAAAGGCGATATTGGTTGTTCGTCAATCGATGCAAAAATCCAAAGAGACAATAATACCTTAAGGGTATAATTTTCACGATTTTTGCGAAATTAAATCCTCGCGAAATTTTTATTTCATGCTTTTTGCCGAAAACCCTTAGGAAAATGAAAGAATTAGGTTAAAAACAGGCAAATTCGCGAACTTGAGGTATTAATCTTCACTACCACTTAATTAACTTCAAAAGTGCCTTCCATACCATATGAAGAGAGGCTTTATGGAAAATGATGAATAAAATCGGCCTCAATAAAACTGTAATTGAGGTGATTTAAAACATATATGAAAAGACTCAATGTTGATGGAAAATTAACCGATTGGTTCGAGGTGACAGTAGGTGTGAGACAGGAATGTTTACTATCACCAACGCTGTTCAACCTATTCTTGGAGTTTGTGATGGATGAGCTCCAAGAACTACAAGAGCCGACAACCCTTAACCATAGCCTGTGTATTGATGTTCGCTACGTAGATGATTTGAAAGCAGCTGTCTTTGTCTCTCTACGAATCAACTACAGGACGCCTGTGAAGTATGGCATGAAAATCAATGCTACAAAATGCAAAGCCATACTTGCTATTGCTTGCAATTTCCTCCGTTTTTTCTTGAATATGCTGCGATAGGATACGGTTTAAAACTTTTTTCTGGGATCGACAATAGGGTAATAATAGGTCAATAGTTTGCTGCATTTTCCTTGTCACCTTTCTTGAAGATTGGAGTAACAAGCATCTTACCAAACTGAAATGGAGTATTGGCGAGTCCAGAATTCTTATCAAATATAATCTTGAGCGCATCAACGATTGTGTTTCCACCTGCTTTAAACACTTTATGGTGATATTTAATACCCTCTTTCGATGTTATGAATTCGTCTTCCTCAGTATGAACAGGATTGGTGAGTTTCGATCATGTCAAATGCCTGTTCGTTTCTTGGAAATTCCGTGTTCAAATAGTTTTTGAAGTGCTTTCCCCAAGTTTAAAGGATTGCATCCTCACAGTTGGGAGACGATACCATGTCGTTCCGTAGTTTTCTCCTCGTAATCATTGTACGGTATCCTTCGATAGGCCTTGACAGGTTTTCTTTTCGAAAGCCTTCAAACTACTTTGTTGCTTTATTTAGAGTTCCAACAAATTTATTGTATGATACCTTCGACTGAGCAGTCGTTTATTTCATTTACCAACGTTTCGAAATAGCCACCGATCTTGATCTCTTCAGTACACTCCTCAGTTTTTAGTTTGGATATAATTTGAATCTCTTTCTGTGAGGTAACTGTAGTTTGCATTTTGCCATTAATAGCGAATGATCTGAGTTCACATCAGCATACTCTACAACTTTTGATACAGGGCTTTTGGTCAGACGGTACAAGGATGTAATCAATCTGCTGTTTGGTTCTCACGTCTGGTGAGAAAGACCCACGTTATCAATCTTTGAAGTATCTGTTTATACATAGTATTCATGATTGATAATTTGTTAGCAGCACAGAAGTTGAGTAGTGTCTCTCCTCCTGATATCACAGATTTCTGTCCAAAGTTCGTCTGTATGTCGAGGTTTTTCAGAAAAAAAAGTATCAGAGGTGAATGGGACGATAAAATAAGTGGGTTAAATGATTTTGGGCCTGAATATTCGAAAGAATAACTCACCAAGACATTCTCAAGATTCAAACAACCTATAATTCTTTATATATTCTTAAAAGTTACGCGTTTATTACGTCATAACATACAGATTGTTTAGTGGGAGGAGACATTTCAATAAAAAATAAAAGAATAAATATCTCGACAATGAAAAATAATCTTTTATTAGTTTTTTTTCCAAATTATTTTTTTAGTTGTAGCTATCTTCTGTGAAAGATTCACCAAAACGACCTCCTAAACCTTACGTCTCCTTTAATTTCGAGAATCGACAATTTCGCGAGAAAATCTTTCGCAGAAAGGGCAAAAAATCACCAGGATTAGTTCAACTAACGTAATCTGGAAAGTGCTAAAATTTGACCTCATCAAAAAGCGTTTGTTAGAGCCCTTTTTTGACATCGTTAAAATTTGGTGACATCATTTTAACATACGATCATCTTGTAATGAGATGGGTTACCGTAGTCAGTAAACCTATCAGAAATATTGTTTTATGGGGAGGTATGGCAATGAAATTAGACAATTTTTCAAGTAATTTAAAATAATTTTATATGAAATGTTTCTTCATTTTCTTCTTCATTTAAGGTCCCTACGGATCAGGTAAAAGTATCATGGTCAATGAGATGATCAAACGTTCTGCCAAACAAAAAGACTGCACGGTTGTTTACATAGGATTTGAAGAGTACTCCCTTCTGCAGGTGCAAATGTTGAGATTCTGTCGAAGTATATCTCCTGATATACGCTGCCTTAATGTCGCTGACGTAACTTTGCAAAGTAAAACAAAGAAAGGTCGACTTTTAACCCTTTTTGAATGTTTGGAGTTCATACAAAAGGGTTATCAGATTGGAGATAATTTACATATCGTTGCTGATGAGTATGACGCTGAAGAAGTCTCAAGTCAAGAAGCTGTAAAGTTAACTGAACTTCTGAACAATCAGTTTTACAAGAATTGCCATATCACAATCGCTGTGCAAAGCTGCCAAAAAGAACGAGAGATTAGAGAAGAAGAACACCGACAAGAACAATCTGGTAACTGCTTGAGTGAGTTAAAAATACCGGAATTCGAATTGTCAAAAACGATGAGATACACCGGCAGTATTTGTCAATTGGTCTCGATGTTGCTGAGAAAAGTTGAGGAAAAGGAAGCGGTTTATAATATTCCCAAGAGTGCTTTGAAACCATTGTCGTTTAAAGAGCCGGATAATGATACTGGAGAACAGCAACCCAAACCGGTCAGTCTTCCACACAAACCTGATGATGATAATTCTAGCACCCAACCCAACAAACAAGGTGAGGGCACTTTTGAGAATCAACTAGATCAACTCAGTCTTCCTACTCCTGGAATTGATGCATTATGCAGGCATTCGGAAGAATCAAATACCGAAATGGTTTCTAAGTTTACGTATCCAAAGAACATGAAAAGTGGAGTTGGTTTGAAAGGAGAAATACCTCTTCTTTTGCAACTTAATGGAAACAATCACGATTCTTATAAGCTCGCATCATTTATTAAGAAGTTCGTTTTCGTCAACAAAAGAAAAAGAAAAATTGACAAAAAACTGATGCTGATTTGCAACTCTGACAAGCTGTTACCACTTGCAAGATGTGCGTTGACTTCAGCAAACATCAAATACATTGAGTATACGGACTGCATTAGACATCAACCAGCAAAGACTACCTCTGAAAAAGAAAAGATTCTTCGTTGCTGGGAAGAAGAAGTTTCTGTTCTTCTCACTGATCCAAGGGGCTGTCGTGGTATGGAGAATGGTGAAGTAAGTTGACTCGTTTTCATTTCATACTGTTTTCTCTTGCTATGTTCTAAGAGTTCTTTTCCTCGAGCAACGAGGTGTCACCATAATACACTTTTCTCTTCAATCGGTTGAATTTGGAAAATTTTGAATTGTAATTTTAGGGTTGGCTATAAAATAGTTATAGCCGATCATATATATCTAGGAAAAACTGAATCAGTAATATTTACCGAAGCGCACGCATGCAAAGAATGCAAGCTGAGTCAGCACTCTTCGAATCAACACAAACCACACTATTTTTTAGTGAGAATGAAATCATGGAAGATAGAAGTTTATTAAACAAATCTTTATACCTTCCCCTTTTATCATGCTGCAAGTTGTTACTTTTTCCCCTTTTATTTACCATATGCACTTTCTCTATATAAATAGGTGGAATTTGTGAAATTTTGAGATATAGAATAGTTAACCTTAGAAAGTTAAAAGCCTGGAAAATGGTGAATTAAAATAAATTTTATTTCATTTCATACTTTTCCTCTTTAGGAGGTAATACGAAGTATTTAGCCATAGCATACCTCCTCCTCAGGAATAGGCGTGTGTAATTGATTGAAAATCTTACTTTCAGGTACTTGTATTGTGGGACACGAGTGATATTTTTTCAAGACAAATGTTCGGAGAGGCTTTGTCAAGATCGCAAACAAAATTATACATTGTTTCATTGCACAGCAGTATGTATCGTTTTTTGATAATCTCAATTATTCTGCCCAACCCCATTGTGATGAATAGTATTAACTGGTAGTAGGGTAGTGCTAGACGCCATAGACGTTTTACTATCTCAGAAATGTCAGGTTAATTACATGCTGGAAAATCAGTCAAAAACTGGTGTTTGCAAAAGCAGCAAGAAAGTTTCTAATATGAGTTTTAAGTTATGATTTAGGGAAGAAAAGAGTTACTTATTATGGATTGGAAATGTGATGTATTGTTTGTATATAGTCTAGTCAGTGTTTCTGGTAAGTATTTTGTTTTGAAAATATAGTTTCGGGGTACCACTAAGCTGGATATGGATAAGGATAAGGATATGGACCCAATTTTTTCAAAGGAACCAAAGATATTGGTCATAAAACTTAGCTAAAATCTTTAGATATAGCTAATAGTGGCACCACTTTTTTTCTCGTCGAATACAAATTAGCAAAAAATGTGACAATTTGCGTTTTGCGTTTTGCAGATTAAGGCTAACTGTTTCTTCTTCTTTGCGTAGGAAACTTGTTTTTGTGTTTTGCTCAAGTAAATCGAAAGTTTTGACCGAAATGGCAAAACCTTAATTTTTGCAAAATAATTAGCGCGAGCGGGGCATGAAATCAACGTGGTAAAGATTAATGCAGAATTAATTAATGCAAATTTAACCCTTAATTGTAATTCGCATTATTAAATTCCAAAGAACTTAAAAATTTCGGCCATTTGCATGAGTTACTTCCGCATTTTTTTCAGATTTTAGTGATTTACCAAGCGAAAACTAAAAACTTTCTCTTGTCGACATAAAGGCCCGTGTTTGGCTATATTCTCCCTCAAATTACCAAGATTTAAAGCACCTTTTGAAAGCTTAACCAATTGTTAAGTTTTATTGAAAGAAAATCATCTTTCGCATTAATTTCTTCCGCAAAATCTTGAAATTTAGGCCCATTTGCATTAATTAATTCCGCAAAACATAAACACTTTCGGGTGTCATTGGTGTTAATTAATTCCGCATTAATTTATTCCCTTAAGGTAATAGAACATAGGATAAGGGGTACCTGGAGCCTTGCGGGGTAAAACATTTCTTGTTATTCATTGGTTCGTTTTCATTGATTATGTTTTGGCTATCCACATATTTTTCAGATATGCAAACAGATTCGAATCTAGCGGAAGCTATCACGACTTTGTGCGAAATGAATTTGTTAGACGACAAAACTGAACAGTGTGATGAAGAACCTGGCAGTTATAATATCGAGCAGTTTCAGAACGCAAGTCAGTCTACATTTGATATCAGGTAGGTTATGAAACAGTATAAAAATTAGATTACTGTTTGATGCTATTTTTCTTTCCACACGATAACCTACAGTAGTTCTTTTTTAACTTTTTTTTGTTTTTTTCCTAAGGATACTTTATAGGGGTAGAAGCTTTTGCGAGAAGAAACTTTCTCGATTTTCGCGGATTTTGGACTTTTAACTTTGAACGAGTATATAATGTTATTTTTAGCCTCTTTAAAGTCAATTGATGTTAATACTGCTTATCAAATTTGAGCCATTTTTCAGCCGAAATTTTTTACTATTGATTCGCGAAACTTTATGTCTAAAATTTCGCGACTGTTCAATCTCGCGAAAGTTAGTACGCCTAAAGTATCCCGGATGTTTCATAATAAAGAGGACAATGTTTAAGTTAAATTTGGAGAAAAGTAGAAAAGCTATCAATATAAACTTTTTTCATTGAAAGGTAGCTGGACAATGGGCTGCCCTATTTAGAGAATTGTGTTTGCCAGTACGCCCTAATAAACAACTTTTTTTCGCGTGTATTAAATTTCGCGATTTTATCCTATGAGGTTTTTTTGCGTGTATTAAATAAAATTTCGCGAAACTACCAAAGGAAAGACCATCAAGGATGAAAGCTGAAACGACTATTAATTGTATTATCCAAAAAAACTTTCTCTTTCTTTAACTTATCTCGATTTTTGAAATTTTAGAACTTTTCGCGTGTATTAAGTTTCGCGATTTTAGATTTTTGAAAGTTTTAAACGCAAAATTAAATCCACTTTTAAAGTAGTAAACACAGAGGGATCTTCTCAAAAATAATAACTGGATTTCGCTCAAAATATTCGGCTAAAATTTGATTAACAGCGCACAACAATTCGCTTAAAGCTTTCGAAAAATTCGGTTAAAGCTTTCTAAAACTTCGCTTAATTTAGCCGAATCAATTCGCTTTATTTAGCCGAGCCAATTCGCTTAATAGCTAGCCAAATCAATTCGCTTAATTACAGCTAGCCGAATCAATTCGCTTATATATAGCTAGCCTAATCAATTTGCTTAAAACAAGACACACAAATTCTCTTAAAAATTCTCTTTAGCAAGCGGATTAATTTGTTATTTTTTACTTTTCTAACACACTTTTTCTAGGCCTGTTTAGTGTTGGACTTTGGCTAACAAAGAGACTTAAACAAAAACTTACCAAACTCCTTTGATATATAGATAATACAAAACACACATAAAACAAACATTGAAAACTGAAGCTCGCAAAAAATCCATATCTCTCTGCATCGCAAAGTCAAAAACATCTTTCCCTTCTAAAGGCCTTCTAGTAATTTATGTTACTAAATTCGGTTAAATTCGGTTACGGAGCCGAATTTATTTTTGAGAAGAAAAACAATCAAATGAAACTAAAAACATAGAATTGAGACTAAATACATGCACAAAGAAACTCAACAAATAAGAAATATGATTGACAAAATCCAAAAAGTATTTGATTGAAAATACCTTAAAGGAGCTAATTTTGGCGGAAAAAAAAATCATTTGGCGGATTTTGGCCAAATCCGCCAAATAAAGTTCCTGCCAAGTTAAACTTATGAACCCTTTAAAGCTGTTTTTTGCTGTTTTTACGTCATTTAAACGTTAAATTTTTAAGCAACCGCCAAATTAAATTTCCGCTAATTTTAATTTTTTCTTCCATCCGCCAAATAAAATTCTCGCCAAAATTAGTTCCTTTTAGGTAATAACTGACAAAACGAAAGATACATGAGAAAATAATGTTGCTTGGCCTGCTTGAGACACAAATGCGAAACGAAAGTTTAAAATATACTTTAAGCTTGAAAATTTGTATCGTGTCAATCTAACAACAAAAAATCTAACATCCTTCTCATTGAATGAATTTGATATAATGAATGTAAAGAACACAAACAGAAAAATTACGCTGAAAGAAGTATGAGAAATCCCTTGAGAACGTAATTAAAGTAATAAAATTCAACCAATTAATATCAATAATTTTACTGAAGTCAATTTAGAAAAAAAAGGTTTATGTCATACGTAATAAACGTTTTTGTTTTCGCGCGGCCGCCGACAGTTTGCCCTGGATGAAATCGAGGCTGATCCTACCTGATTAATTACCTCGTTTTTGGGTTTCAATTTTTTAAATTTATTATCAATCCAGGGGGTAAAACAAAACGTTATTTTTGAACGTTTGGCGAAAAAGCTGCGTCAAAAATCCAAACAGAACCCCTGAGAGCAAATGCCGTGCGTGTAAAAATCGTTATCGAAAAGTAATGGCGTAACTTTTAAGAATATATAAAGAATTATATAGGTTGTTTGATCTTGAGAAATGTATTGGTGAGTTATTTTTTCAAATATATAGACTCAAAATCATTTAACCCACTTATTTTATCGTCCCATTCACCTCTGATTTTTTTTCTGAAGAAAAACTATCAGAGCTAAAGTATCACTGATAGTAGAAGACTCGACAGACATTTCTTTAAACAAACTGCTTATAGAAAAAATGTTTTTTCCTCTATAATTTGTTTGAGAATGTTGTTTATCAAAATCTATTCTAACTACGATGGCCTCATATGTCACTGTTTCGTCACACATTTTAGTTTTTCATCATAAAAATTTGGTGTTTCATCACACATTTCAGTGTTTCATAACAACATTTCAGTGTTTCATCACAAGATTTCGAAGTGTTTCATCATAACATTTTTGAGTGTTTATGCAGCCCATGCTCTCGATACGGTGGATTACCATAGGCTATTACGATTAGCAAGCTTGACTCCGAAGTTTTGTAAAAGTTTCACCGATTTCAAGAAAATCCATTTGCGTGGATTCGGAAGAAAAAGAAACGCGTGAATGCGGGAATTTTGGAACTGGCGAGGGTCTACTTTTCCTATTTCCAGCATTTGAGCTCCTTGTATCAAAAAATGAACGTGGCTGAGTTTCTTTATAAAAAATCTTTTGGAATGAAACACTACGAAACTTTGTGATGAAACACTGAAATTTTGTGATGAAACACCAAATTTCTGTGATTAAACACTAAAATGTGTGATGAAACACTGAATTTTTGTGATGAAACACTGAATTTTTGTGATGAAACACTGAATTTTTGTGATGAAACACTGAAATTTTGTGATGAATCACTGAAATTTTGTGATGAATCACTGAAATGAATGACGAAACAGTGACATCTGAGGGCAATCGTATCTTCTAACAGATGCGTTTTCTTTAATTCTTTTGTGCGACGTCATAAACTTTTAAGACAGGAATTTTCAAACGCCTTTTATTGTGCATCGAGAAAAAAACAACTCATGTGATATAGCTCATTTTGATCGCCTCGATCTATATTTTTCAAAAATCGAGAAAAAAGTCTCCTTTAATATATGATAGCTTAAAATTTGAGTTAATCTTTCCTCTTTCCAAAAAAATAGGAATTACGCTGATAGCATTTCTAGTTCTCTCATAATTTGATTTCAAATTTGTTCTCTTTTTTTATGAAACACCTCAGAAAGCTTTAATCTTAAAACAAGATTTCCATTTTGTCTTCAAAATCTTTTTTTAGGAGTTTATTGGTTGCAAGGATTGCGAGTTATGTAGGACCCCAGTCACAGTATGAAGAACCCCAATCACAGTATGAAGAACCCCAACTCCAGTAAGTAGCCTCTCTTTGGGCCCTAAATATTAAATAAAATAAATCTTTGGACCCTAAATATTGAATAATTAGTTTAGAAGGCAGTCCAACTACCGAGATTGCAAAACGAATAAAAAACTAATAACGCGCGTTATAAATGTCAATCTTTTTCAAACAAAAATTTGCAATGCTTTGCCTTTGACTTAACAAGTAATAAAAAATATTGGAAAAAGTCTGTGTTTTGGATCGAGAAACAGCAATTATCATTTCTAAAACATTTCAATGAATTGATTTTACGAGTCAATCAACGCCCTTGTTTTGCACCACTGACTCGGCATTAGCTTTTTAGCAGTTTATTCGTATAAATTTTTGCTAGATTAAATTTTGCGAGCAAACAGACACATAATTTAGGACTTAGTTTCGCGAATGACTTTCAAAATGGACATAGTTTACCAAAATACATGGTTTTGACAACTTCGTTTGGATCAAACATTCATGCCTCTTTAATTCACTTGGCTGAGGCTGATTCCACGATTTCATAGTTATCGGTCTTAGTCAGATCGCCTTTCTTTGGGACAGGGACAATAGCAGAGAGACCCCATTCAGCTGGTCGGTTGCCATTTAA
>JAUJPO010069923.1:0-11897 GCA_032270745.1 Tiaropsis multicirrata
AATATGAAAATGTGATTTTAAACCTAAATTTTTGATGATTAAAGTTTGACTTAGGTCCCATTTACTATGAATTAGTTTATATGGTAAAATAATATATATATATATAATAAACAAATTCAACAGGACAGCCGAGAAGCGATGAATTTCAATTGGAGTCCTCTCCGTCGTGTAAGCACTGGCAGTGTTTATTTAATTTTAAAACGATGTTAAATGAAAACCAGATGGATCTGTTTGTTATGGGTGTGCAAGTTGTAACGAGAGTGTGCATGTTGTAAAAATCGACGGTACCTGTTGCAATTAAGTTCTTTCAACAACCACCAACTTAACAAAGCTCATAATATGTAACCTTTTAAACTAATTTTAACAAAATATTTCAGGTTGCTCAATTCTTGTTGGAGAAACATCACAAATCTAGAGTGCCATGCAGAATCATCTGTACCCAACCAAGAAGGCTATCAGCTATTTCTATTGCAGAGCGTGTCAGTGCTGAACGTGGAGAACGTGTGGGTCAGACGGTCGGTTACCAAATCCGTCTTGAAAGCAAGCTCTCCTCAAAAACACTTTTGCATTTCTGCACAACAGGCGTTTTACTGAGATTGTTGATGGTGGGACATAAATGCCTTTCTAACCTAACACACATTATCGTAGATGAGATTCATGAGCGAGATTGTCTCAGTGACTATTTACTAATATCTCTAAGAGATATTTTGAAAAGCTATAAAAAGCTAAAAGTCATTTTGATGAGTGCGGCATTGAATGTAGACCTCTTTACGTCTTATTTTGGGAAATGTCCTTTTATACACGTGAATGGATCAACTCATGATGTCAAGACCTTTTTCTTGGAAGATATTCTGAAGCAGACTGGATACTTGAACAAAGGGATGCGTAAAATGCTACAGGATGACGACAGAAATTTATTCAAAGTAGAAGAGAAAAGCTCAGCTGCAGAAGAAGTTATGAAGCTTTTGAAAGACAACAAGCCAAAAGAGGATTTGAAAGAGAATTCTAAAGAGGATGTTTCTGATGAAAAAGCTGAACCAAAAGAAGAAATTTTATCCGACGATAACCACAATGCATCTGATGTTGAAGTTGAAAGTGGCTCAGAAAGTGAAAATGAGGAAAGGTGAGAAATTTGAATGAATTTTTTCTCTCATTTACACATTCAATTTGTAACTGCTAACTTGTGATGCATTGAAATTTGTTAATTTCAGTTGATACATTGATGATGTCCATGATGTATTTTTTTATACAAAATGTCCTAAAAATGCAGGTGTTTGCCACCAGTTCTAAATTCTTAACATTAAGCATTGTGGCAACTAAACATTTTTTAGATTTAACACCTTAAATGGTTAAGATAAATTATTACATATCTAAATAGCTCTGGTTTACTTTGATCATTGAGCAGTTTACAAACATCTATTTGTCAGACTCATCTACCAATAAAGTCCTGAAAACAAACAAACAAACTACATCTATTTTCTTTTTTCTTCTTTCTTTCCAGTCAAAAAGCCAATGCAGACGGCAGTGACAACGGCGATGTTGCTGTTGAGGATGATGACATTGAGGTTGAAAAAGATGAAGAGAACTTGGATGATCTCAACGCCAACGACGTTGTTGATGATGTTGATGATGATGAAGGTATTGGTGAAGATATGGATAAACTTGATATTGATGGTGAGAGTGATCTGGATGTGGATGACAATAATGATGATGAAGATGCGATTGGAGTTGAAGATGATGACGAAGCTGCTGGTAAGGAAGTTTGGTCAAAGTGTAATGTGGATAAAGAATTTTCCTTAGAAAGGGAGAGATAATAGAAATGGGGTAGGTTCCCCTAGAAATTTGGGAAGTTGGCATAGTTGTTGCTGAAGTAAGTATCGAAAGTATAAGTCTAAACAGGAAACAATTGAGAGGTTGTTCTAGAAAGGGGGAGTAGCAAACTATGTAAAGACTGAAATTTGGTACAATTTAAAGAAGAAATTGGCTTACAAGGCCAAGGATTTCCACTACTTTAAGAGACAGGGGGTATTTTTTTATTTTTATGCCTCAATGTCATCTGTTCTCACTCAGCCAGAAGCTCTAAATAAAGGAAACCTTTTTATGTTCTTCTGACTAAATAAATAAAATAAAATTGTATTCTACCCTCCTTTTCTTTAACACTCCTAGCAACCTCTCTGGTGGCTCCACCCTTTGTGTAATTATACCCAATATTATTTTTGTACCACCAGACGGTGATGAGCAACAAAATGACGATTCCAATACCAGAACATCCAAAGAAATGGATTCTGCATTAGCCCAAGCCTGGTTAAATGGTGACGACGAAGCATTCGATCAAATCATTCATCTCATAATGAACGAGAACGTCAACATTGATTATCAGCATTCGGACACTAAGATGACGTCACTCATTGTGGCAGCAGCGCGCGGCAATCAAACTTTGACCGAACAGCTGATTGAACTTGGTGCTAAACTTGACATCAGAGATCCGAACAATGATCGCGATGCGCTGGATTGGGCTAACCATTTCAACCAACATCATGTTGTGGATTATCTGAAAGGTAGGTTGGTGGGTTCGGACACTAAGATGTTGGGGATATCAACATTGTTGAGGAATACTCCCTTATATATCCAAGTTAAATTAGATTGCCAGTTAGCTCAGTCGGTAGAGCACTCCTCTCACAATCTAAAGGTTGTAGGTTCAATCCTGGTCATCGTCCACTCAACGAATTAGAATTGTGCGGTAAGTTACTGGGAGCTGACGGGCTGGTATGGGAAATATATCTGGTTAAAGCATTACCAATTTGGCATAACGAATAATGTTTAGAAAATGAGACCTAGAGTAATGGGGGAATTGTGATCATTTTGAGTCATGATGCTAATAGCTTCACAAGTGGTATTAAGATCAAAACCAACGTTGTTTTTAATTTTCTTTTATTCTATTGTCTAGGACTCAGCCAATCAGTAAGTAACGATTCATCAGCGACTTTGGACGAAACCTCTACCGAGGAAGATCTCAGCGAGAACGACAAACGACGACTGGAATTATATCATAAATCGTTTGACGATCAAAGAGTCGATATTTCTCTTATTCTTTGTCTCCTTGGTCAAATTTGTCAGAAACAGCAGTTAAAAGGTGAGTGTTTGAATTACCTGGTATGAAAATTCAAGAATTCACTGTTGAAGATTTCAACATTTTCCCCTTGGATTTCCAAGTAAAAAAACGAACACCCCCTTGACTTCTAAACCAACCTTCTAAACTAAACTAAACTAAACTCAACCCCTTTTTTGGATTTTCAAAGTTTCTTAGACTTTTTGGTGTTACACCCTCGGATGTCCACTCATTTTCACCAGATTTTGGTGGACCCCCTCGGAAATCCATCACATTTGATGAGCTGACCCCTCGGATTGGAAATCAATATCCTCAACATATGTGGTGTACGAATTTTTTCTGAAAAAGCCTCATGTAATTATTAAAATATTGTCTCTCTTAGGTTCCGTCCTGATTTTTCTACCTGGTTATGATGAGATTGTGAGTTTACGAGACAAGTTGAAACAAGATAAAGAATTCTCAAAGCGTAGCAAATATCAGGTTTTGATGCTTCATTCCATGCTACCGCCTGGAAATCAAAGAAAAGTCTTTGGGCACCCTCCTTCAGGTAAGGAGAGTGAATTATCTGCATGACGTTCTTGAGAATTGAATGTTGAACTCATGTAATACGAATTTATCTCCAATAAGTTCTTTCAAAGTAGGTGTCTTGTGTTTGTTACTTTATTCATCTGTGGAAAATTTAAATGCTTTTTCTAGCAATCTAGACACTATAGATTTCTTTTTCTTCGGCCTATCCGGTTGGCCTGATTTGAACGTAGTTACTTCTCATTCTTTGTGTGGTTATGGCTTGACCTCGTTAAACCCCTAGATAACCGATAAATCTTCCAATTCGTTATTTAGTACAAAAGTCTTTTAAAATCACTTGAATCAAAGAGACTTTTGTCTCGATGCTTCGTTCTCCGAACTCGGAGACTTTACTATGGAAAACTTGAATGGTCTCAAATTGGCCTCAAGTTGTCCACAAAGGGTCTTAAAGGAGATTTTGATTTCATTTGTATATTTTTGTAGGCGTGCAGAAGATTATTTTGTCCACCAACATAGCTGAGACTGGTATCACCATAGATGATGTTGTTTGCGTTATTGACTCTGGTAAAGTCAAAGAGAAAAGTCATGATGCCATCAGCTGTGTGTCTACATTGAGAACTGTTTGGATATCTAAAGCAAGCGCCGTTCAACGTAGAGGTAACGATGTTTTTAAAAGCGAACAGGTAGCTGAGTGAGTGAGTGAGTAAATAAATTTGAATAAAATCGCAGGGTGGCCACAGGGACTGGAAAAACTGGAAAAAAGTACCTTTTTAGGGCTGAAAGGGCTGGAAAAACTGGAAAATCATTTTCAATCAAAGGTTTTATAGCTCTGACACACAATCTGCGACTATAAATTTTCAAAAAATTTCTTGTCGGATCCAACCATCGTGGATCCTCCAAACAGATAGAAATAGAAAATACAAAGTCTTATTATATGATAAGGAGTTTAGGCAGAAATCTTTGTAAAACATTTGTAAAACTACTTTTAGCCTTAGGCTAAGTCTTTCAACTGGTTAAGCTGGAAAACAGTGCATGTTTCAGAGCTGGGGCAGGAAAAATATACCTCTTTCAGCCTGTAAAAGCTGGAAAAAGATATGTTTTTGATCCAAAAGACTGGATTTTTTTCATTGAAAGAGTGTGGCCACCCTGACTCGGGTAAGTTACGGCATGTCTAAAAAATTGAGTAGTTTAACGTAACTTTTTCCCACCAATGGCCATGGTCATTTATATACCAAAAAAAGCGTATTTGGATTTAGAATATGATTTCAACTGTTACAAGTTAATGTTTATAACACCTGTTTTGTGACGTCACAGCAATTATGTCATAAACCTAAAATTGTAATATCTCAAGAACTACAACAATAAATATAACATAATTTGAACCAGAGAAAGGTCACATAACAAGAATAATGTCAGTGGAAAATACTTTTTACTATGTCAGCATTTTATGACGAAAATGTTTGGTATTTTTTGCTGTGGGCTATAAACCATGATTTAGTACGTAAGGGTTGAAATATCTGGGGAAAGGTTGAATGATAATGGCACGCAAATTTAAAAGTTAAACAATTGAACTTTAATTTTAATGAATATTTTCTTCAAGGTCGAGCTGGTCGTTGTTTACCAGGTATTTGTTACCACTTGTTCAGCCAAGACAGATTCCACCATTTCCAAACGTACCAAGATGCTGAGATGCTGCGAGTACCAATCCATTCATTGTGTCTTCAAACCAAGATGTTAGCTCCAGTCAACGTCTCCATCACTGATTACCTCGGTAAAGCACCAGAGCCTCCATCCAATTTGATCACCCGAAGCTCCATCAAAATGCTGAAAGCTATCAGTGCGCTTGGTAAGTCCAGCCAGACCACGACCTTTGAATTGAATTCCTCCATTGATACAGGATAACAACTTTCAACACCCTAACATGGTCATATATTCGCTCAAAAATTTTGATAAAAAGACACAAATTCTAGCCACCCCTTTCTAAATCGAATTAAAGAACGTTTTTCTCTTGAATTCCAACTCCCACAATTCATCTGCAATATGCATGATGGCAAATTGGACATTGTAACCTTAATTAGCATGAGTAGATTGAGTGTTTTTCACCGAACTTAGTTGTGAAACCTGGACAATTAGAGACTTTACAAGAGACTTTACTACGGAAAACTTGAGTGGTCTTAAACTGGCAGGTCCATAAGATATTCGTCTTCCAATTTGAGATCACGTCGTTCTTTAATACAAAAGTCTCTAAAAATTGCTTTAATAAAAGAGACAAGTTTTGTCTCAGTGCTTCGTTCCCCAAACTCGTTTAAGAGACTTTAGTACGGAAAACTTGAGTGGTCTTAAATTGGCAGCTCCACAATTGGGTTTTTACTGTGTGTATTTCTTTTTCAGATGAAAATGAAGAAATGACAGACCTTGGAAAACTACTGATCGAACTTCCAATCGATCCACAGTTTGGTAAAATGATTCTGATTGGAATGGCTTTGAAATGTTTGGAACCTTCAGTTATCATAGCTTGTTGTTCCTCCTATAAAGAACCATGTAAGGATACTTTATCCATAAATTGTACGCTTTTTTTAGATCTACCTAGAGATCCTATAAATTAACCTTTTGTCCGTCCAGACAAATTCGTTCAGAGGTTGTTCATGGCCTTAAGGGGTAGTATATCATTGCTGAGTATTACACCATTAAAACCAGATATTTATGAAAGCGGTATATAGAAAACTGATCTTTTCATGAAAACGTTACACTCTTTGTTAATCGGACTGACTACAGATTTATTACTAGTACCGCATTTAATTCCTTTGTTTTGTTTACAGTTCTCCTTCCGAACGTTGCATCTCAGAAGAGTTCAGCTGCCACCGCAAAATTGAAACTCAGCTCGGATTCTTACAGCGACCAGATCGCCATGTTGCGCGCGTTCCAGGGATGGCAGCGCGCAAAGCGTGAAGGGAAGGAGAAGGTGTACTGTGCAAGAAATTTCATCTCTTTAGGTAAGATCTTTATTTGTTGACAATTAAAAAACTTGTAATTCCATAGATCAAGTTATAATAATGAAATATTTTACCACACAAAAATAGTTGGGTGTGAGGGTGGCATTTCGTATCCAAATTAAATAACGCGTCATGTCTCCTAGCCATCTAACATACAGCCTTGGTCGCAGCCGATCGAGTTGTACCCGATGCCCTGAGATTTTCGCTATAAACGCGGATGATGTTTCTTTAATAGTCTTTTTGGTCGGATTGACGTCAACATTTTGTCAACTAATAGTATATGATAAATATAAACATGAACTCATAAATAACCGATATTTATTCCATGACAGGTAGAGGACGTAGCCGATGCTCTGAGATTTTCGCTATAAACGCATTCATGATGACCTTCCTTAAAATAGTCTTTTTGGTCGGATTGACGTCAACATTTCCATTAATTTACCGATAATTTGCATGTTCTTTCCCCACACAGGTACCATGGAAATGGTCAGCGGAATGCGCCGTCAAATTATCGGCCTTTTACGAAGCCTCGGTTTGGTGCGAATGAAAGGTCCCGGCAATATGCGGGACTTGAACATGAACAG
The DNA here is from genome assembly GCA_032270745.1 of Tiaropsis multicirrata. NCBI lineage: Eukaryota > Metazoa > Cnidaria > Hydrozoa > Leptothecata > Tiaropsidae > Tiaropsis > Tiaropsis multicirrata. Next base: position 7,212 of record JAUJPO010069923.1, read on the forward strand.
TCGAAATTGGTCGGTCATCAAAGCGGTTGTGGGTTCTGGGTTGTACCCCAACTTCATTAAGGTATGTGTGTTAGGTTTACCCTTAAAAAATATTCATCAAGCAAATCAATTTACTCGAAACCTTTGTGTGTTTGATGGCCTTTCTACCGCGTTACCGAAGCCGTAAAAAACTACCCACGTGGAGTAATAGCATGTTTTAAGTGTTGTCTCTTTATTTTGAAACTCGCGTATTTAGAGGAAACACCTAGACCTTTTTCTACAAACAACCATCACTGATCCCTGGTCATTTTAATATTATGCATGTTTTAAGCTACGTGGTTAAACGCTTAATGGTTAGCTGTCAAAAATATGAAAAAGACTTTAGCTAAAGCAATTACACACTCCTGCACGTTTGATGAAGCGTGAGTTGCTCTTTCAGATATTTTCATGGAAAAACTTAATGCTTTAGTTAAAACAATGATATGACAATCTACCTATTTCTGCTCTCAGATAATGTAGTAAAAATGTCATCTTTACTTTATGTTTGATTCGCACTAGGTGGACAAAGAGAACAAGGTACTGGTGTCCGAAAAAGAAAAGAAGGTCACCATCCACAATTCATCCGTACTGGTCGCGCGTTCAGAAGACAAAGTCCAGTCGACCGTCAGTCGCGCAAACAAGTTGAACTCCACCATCTCCTCCCTCCCGTTGAATTGGCTTGTCTATGAAGAGTTATCTCGGTTGTACTACTCCGTTCAAATTCGTTCTGTTTCCGTCTTATCGTCCGTAGCCGTGGCTCTTATCGGAGGGCCGTGTTTATCGTACGATCATAGTAGTTTAAGACTGAAATCGTCGCGCAACAACAAAGGTACTTAGCCTCTGTTCATACGAAAGGTACTTAGCCTCTGTTCATACGAAAGGTACTTAGCCTCTGTTCATACGGTATTCTTTCTCGATTAAGGAAGGATGTACAACGTTCTGCACACCATTAAAGCTGATTCAAAATACACTTCTCAATTCAGCTTTATATTGTGAAAAAAATTTGTGTAGTGTCGTGAATCGATGTCCCTTATCTCGAATTCAACCGATTAACAATTGGTTTTGAACTCTTCTAATAGTATGTGATAAATGTAAATATGAACTCATAAATAACCGATATTTATTCCATGCCAGGTAGAGGACGCCTCGGAGGTGATCGTGGAGGTCACAAAGACCATTTCTTCCAAGAGAGCGATTCGGAAGAAGAATCATATCAAGACTCCAATACTGCTTCATTCAAGATTGACGAATGGATGTCCTTCACTGGAGACGATTCTACCCTTTACGCTTTAGCCATGCTCCGAATCAAATTCCTTGCACTCTTCTCCAAACACATCCAAATCCCGTCCAAACCGTGGACACAGGCTGACGGTGAAATCGTCCAGGCTATAGCTGATGTTTTGATCAAAGAGGAGCAGGTTGTTGGTCTCGTTAACCCAGCTACTAAAGACATCGAGAAGAAAAGAGGTTACGAACGGAAATATGAGAGATATGACCGGTAAGTACTCTCGACTGCGGTCGAACAAAGATGATCGTTAGTACTTTCACATTTTGTGCTAAGTTAGCATTACGTCATATTTCTTTGCGGAAACGGGCAAAAAATCCAGAGTTTGCCCTCCGTTAGGAAAAATGATGCAATGCTAACTTACGCATATCATGAATATCAGACATTGTTGCACTTCTTCCTTCTCAGCTCAGGTGAAATTCAACTTTAAATTTCATTCGATTTCGAATCGCTGGGCAATATCACAAATAAAATACCTGCGAGGCTATAGCGTAAAAAAATTTCACATAAAGTTTTGTCGCATCTTTAAAGCTTTTATGATGGTTTCAAAAATTAACTTTTGTTTTTTATTTTGTTCTTAACAGTCCTCCAAGAGGTCGTGGTCGAGGTGGCGGTGGTGGTCAAACACGCCCTTACGCCCGTCGTGAATACAATTCACGCCCCGATCGGCGTTATCAAGGCCGAGATATGGGTGATCGCAACCCTAATGGTGACGCCCAAGAAAATGATGGCAAGACGTCGGATCACGAAAGCACCGGTGGAAACGACGAGAAAAAGCGCGAACGCAGCTACTTCATCTTGAAATGCAACAACGAGAAAAACATGGGTATTTCATTCGACCGTAACATCTGGGCCACAACAAAGAGCAACGAAAAACGTCTCCATCGCGCCTTTAAAGATAGCGAGGAGGTCTATCTCGTTTTCTCTGTCCAAGGTAGCGGCCGCTTCCAAGGCGTGGCGAAAATGGTTTCAGGCATCAGTGACAAGCAGTGTGAAGATTTTGGTTCAGCGAATTTGGGTGGCGTCTTTGATATAGAATGGATCCATCGGGAAGAGGTTCCCTTCCAAGCTACACAACATCTGGTGAATCCGTGGAATGACAACAAGAAAGTCCAAATCAGCCGCGACGCTCAAGAGTTGGAACCGAGTGTTGGTAAAGCGCTTGCTGATTTATGGGATAAAGATAGCGCTCCAGCTAACGCGAACATCGGATCGTCCACGCGCGAGGAGCCCCCTGAAGTTTCATCACCCGACGAGCAACGACTGCCAGTGTCAGATGAGGTGTCACCGCAGCAACAACAGTTCTACCCTCCGCAAGAGATTTACACTGGCGGCTCAGCGGTGGAGGGTGAAACACAACCTTACGTTGAAGAATATCCGATGTATAGTCCACCGCCTTTCAGTCCACAGTATATCCCGGATTTTCAGCAAGTTCCGGCACACTACGCACCCGCCCCGCACATGGGTTACCAGCAGTCACCCTATCAACCCGCTGCTGCGGCGCCGCCTACAATGTACGCCCAACACGCTCCACCTCAAGGTAATATGTCGCCCTTCCGCCAACAAGAGTATTACTCTTTTCAATATTCGCCGCCCCGACGTGGCGTAGATGTTTATCAGAGGCAAGAGAATTCAGAGCAGAAGATGAGGGGAGGATATAGGTCTTGAGAGAACGATTTTTTTATCTTATTAAAGATTATGTATAGTAAAAAGGTCATCAATATTAAACGGAGTAATTGTGCTTTTCCAAACTATAAAGGGGAGGGGGAGGGGGGAATATATATTATTAAATTTCTTACTCAATCTAAGTTATTTTTTGCAACAGATCGAAGTTTTCGTTCTGCACAATTCCTATTGCAAGCTTGTAAAAAAAAAAAAATTTAAGTTTTTTTACGGTAACTTCGTTTTTTATTGGACAATTTGAGTTTTAAATAAGATAAATTTTCATTGTCGTTAATTTTTTTTTTGTGTTTTATTTTGTAAAATATTGATTGGTCATCTTTTTGTTCCTAATTATTCGGACCTTGGAGTGTGGTTGATACTGATAAATGCACAGTTAGCCTATATATAGCCAGAAAAAAAAAGTTTAAGTGTATCTAAATTTAATACCCATTTTTAACGTTTTTTTGCACTTTTTTTTTTCAGTTGGCCAACATTAGCTACGTTACGCAAGGCGTTATTTAGGACGTAAAATGTACGACTTGTATATAATCTGCTCCAGAAAAATATTTATGGGTATAATCTTTATGTACAGGGCCAAGTCTTAAATACCCCCCCCCCCCTTGCGTAATCTCGCTATCGTCGGTTTTAACCGTGTTCAGACACACAAGAATATTCATTTTTTGCGAAAGTTTTATATCTGCAGAACACACAAGAATATTCATTTTTTGCGAAAGTTTTATATCTGCAGAGTGAGGTTTAGAAACTGAATAGAAATCTTTTTATCCAAAAATAAAATTCTCTCGTTTTTTTTTTATTATAATTTAGTTGTATGTTGACGTAATGTTGTGATGAAATGTACAAAGGCTATTTCGATTGAAAACATAATTGAACTGCAGTAGGACTCCGAGGATGAATGACTTTTTTTATTGGAATCAGAAGGCGATTCTTTTCCCGACCTTGGTTTTTCTAATGATAAAATCAGATGAAAGGAATACAATCGGACAAACGTCTAGTTTGAAGAGTTGTTTGAAATTTTGTACACTTACTCATTTGGATAACTACCTGCAGTGTTTCTTTGTTTTACTTCCCAGGATACTTTAAAAGAATTGTACTTTTAAACACATTATATTACATAATCGTTTCATTAAAAAAAAATCTATTTCATAACCCATGTTTTTTTCAATGCGATATTTGATAATTTCGGTTTAAAGGCGTGTTCAGATTACATGGCAAAGTTTAATCACCGGTTAGGCAAAGTATTGTTTTCATTATTATCTGTATTGAAAATATCATGTTTGCCATAAAAAAAGTTAAAGTTAAATAATTACCTTATTGTTCTCCAAACTCCCAAGGGAATTCTAAAAAGAACCACCGGGGGAAAACCCCCCGGTGGACTACTGAAACCATATTTGAAACCAAAGTGTAGTTAGATTTGGCCAATTGATCAAGGCTTAAAACCACATTTGCAAAATCTTATAAAAGGACGGCTAAAACCTTTTTGTGGTTACTTATGAAGCGACAAAAATTTTAAAATCAAAGCCCTTGGGAAAAGTTCCCTTTTAAGATGTTAAATCAAGACTGTAAATTAATTAAAAAAACCTATTTTCAAAAGAGTTAGGAAAGGATTATAGTCGTGAGTTGGTTGTTGCGAGTTGGGTAGTTGTAAAATTGCCGACTGCCGAAATTTTTTAACATGTTTCAAAAGTACAAATTTACTGAAC
>JAUJPO010069934.1:0-11895 GCA_032270745.1 Tiaropsis multicirrata
TATCTTCTATAAAAACAACACACGCTAAAAGTACGCTAAAAGTTAACCCGATCGGAAGAAAGTTAAGAAATCAAAGTAATACGGCACTTTCTTATTGGCTGATGGGGCTTACGTAATGAAAAGATATCGGGGAAACACGTTTTTGCCGTCTTCCCCCCCTTATAAAAATAGGGAAATGAATGCTCAGCTTTGGCTGACCAATTACCTTATCAAGGATAAGAAAAGAGATAATGCGTAGATTTTACAACGGCAGAACAAACTACGTATGCGAGATTGGAATTTTTCACTCTTTCATTTTTGATTGAACCAACACAAAAACGATCAATACTCATCCAGTAAAAAAATGACGTCATTGTGTATTACTGATTGGTTTTTATAATATTTGACAAAATAATGTCCAGTCAGCAGTTTTTAAGTTTATTAAACATTTATTACTGTATTACATATCAAAGTTAGTTAGTCACTAGTTTTACTAGACTTGAAATCTATTAGGCACCGTAATTTTTCTCTAATTTTAAATGCGGACAATGAAAAGAGAACATTTTTGGCATTTTGAAGTTTTATGATGTTATGATATATGATTTGTTCATAAAAATATAAAAGAAAAACTATATCTGATGAAGTGAAAATATCGACATTAATTTTCTGGTGTACATTGCATTTTTAACACTTTAACAAAGAATACGATAAGAAAACTCACAAGAAAGTATTCTTCTTGGATTATATCGATATACATATACATTCAAGCTGTTTTTTTGTCGAAAATCACACAATCCCAATTTCACGATAACCGGAAATCCTTTTAACAAATCGGGAAATCGGGAGAAAAATCACGGATTTGTGCAACGAAAAAAGCCCATTCACGCAATCAAACAAACCACTTTACCATGTTCCTCTAGGTTTCTCCAGTAATCAATACTTGCCATTGGAATGCAAAAAAAAAACATGGCCATTTCCGCAAAATAATTAAAAGTGCGTTTACACATTCGCATGACAACAAGCACAGGTGTTTTGTGTGAAACCCATGTAAAGAAAAATTAAATTCAATATCACTATCTACTGTACCTGTCTACTTGCGGTCTGGTTTAACAGCCTCTTTGTGTCAAACAAAACGCATGAAAATCTGAAAATAATTCATTTTAAAAACTTGAATGTCGAAAAATCTCATCTATTTCCTGCTTGGAAAATTCATTCTCTTTTTTTTTCTGGTAATGATTCTAATTACAGCTGTTGCAATTAATCACATTGCAATTAATCCTGTTCCAAATAAGGCAATTAAATGATAATAAGTTAATACACAACATCAACACGTCCTATAAACTGGACATCAAATATCTAGCTGGAACCTCTAAATGGTTTATCGTAGTCTGGACTCATACTTTTTTTTACTCATCTCACAAAGCTCACAATGAGAAAAAAATAGTATGGTAACTTTGAACAATTTGAATTTACGACCAAAATGACAGTTACAAAATTGAACCAGTCAAAACGCTTGAAATAGGGCATAGTTTTATGCATTTCTTCAAGAAATCAAGCAATGAGACCCGTCTACTTCCGAATCGATTTAAGATTTGACATGTTAGATAGGTTCCCATCTAGGTTTATCGGTAAAAACCACATTTAAGCAACACACGTTTTTTTTATATCAAAACATCCAAAATTTAAAACCTTTCCTACCGCTTCACTGCAGTATAAAACAAAGAAAACCTAGTAGAAAAACCTACTTTGGAGAGGCTTGACTGTTCATCACTACCATATTTTGAAGTGTTATAAAGATGCAGACAGACCACATAGTTGTTAATCTCCAATACAACCCTTATCAACATTTAAAAAAATCACAAACAACAAAAATTGAAAAATTATCACAAAGTATTTCACATCACCATACGAAAAAATCTAATACAAAGACGCCAATACAAAATAATTTGGCCTTGACATCGCATATTCATTTTTATTTCTCCCTAAAAGTCCCCATACGATTTCGCATAACTTTTATTTCCTCGTCAAGTGTATAATGTATACCGAATCGTCGCTCGTTAGCTCACTAAACTCAGACCGAAGTCCCTTGATTCTTCGAAGAAACTATAGGGCAGGACAAAAAACACGACTACTTAAGTATTTTTCTTTCATCGATTTTTAGGACGGGAAATAAAAAACACATGATACTTCGAAAAGGCTGACTGGAAGGCTTAAAGTCTAATTCTGCAAATAAACACAAATAATATTCTTTTGTTATAATTTTTTCTTTGCCATTGCCATCACTCGAAAGTACTAGACCGAAAATTTTCATTTTCCATATGAATTGTCTCCATGGATCCCTCCAAGTATCTCAAACACTAAGCCGGTCCCAAACCCTCACAGCAGGACGATTTTCAAAAAAATCTTACCGTGAGTGTGGGTTTGTAACGTTTAGACGAATTTCTTGTGTTGCTAGAACCCCAGATTGTTTTAAAAATTCATCACGTATTTGAAATTTTTTTCTTTGTTTTTAAAATGTTATTTCTTAATTACATATATTTTTGTTGAGAACAATTAACGTGAGAATCAACTTTTATTACATGTGTCATAAAAAGCTAAAAATAGTTAAACTTTTTATAAAACAATGTCCCAAGAGAATTGCCTTGGCTTTCTTTTCCAGATGACAATAAAAACACGCTTGCACGCAAAATCTATCTAACATTACAAACCCTACTATCGTCAGCTACATAAAGAAGTAGGGTTTGATACAGGCTACTCAATGACACTTACCGCCTCGAAATTGTCTGTGTGATTCGAAAATCATAACATTTTAATATGTAAACTTAAGTGCAGTGGGGAAGACAAGGATGGCGCGAAGATATGTGTTGGAGAGTATGTTATACGATCGATTGCCAACTATAGCTAATGACAATGTCGTAAAATTTGCACTTCCTACACAAATTTTGCGCCAACCCTGGCTAAGCTACTGATAGTTATATCGACCCCAACACAATGTTAAACTCCACGTTAAAAAATCTCCACGATAAGCCCAGCCTTTTCTTTATAGTCGAAGTTCGAAAAGTCAAATGTTAAGTAACTCAAAGAAAACAATGAAAAACATCCACATCCACGCATGATATCAATTATTGACGGTCAAGTGATAACGAGGATGTCTCCTGAAAAAAAAACTTTAATCAAGACACCCTACACTTCGCAAGTCCTGTAGGGACCCGATCGTTATTTTAACGTCTAAACAACGTTGGAATAACGTTGTGTGTCTGATGGGTACTTTGTAAAAGGTTTAATGAAGACACCCCTACACTTGAAGTTTTTTTACAACCTTACCCTAAAAAGTGTACGATATCCCGTATCGTGTGAAAGAACAAATAGCTTGTATAAAACTTCAGGTACATAAGAAGATTACGATTGAATAAAGACTATACTAAAATAATGAGAAGGTCGCGGGTTGAAAAACGACCTTTCGCTTTACAAAAATTACCAATGATGAATCAGTGTCATGATATCAATTTTTTTTGTACATATTTTTTATGTTATAACCAGACTTTTATTACAAGATCAAGGTATGATATAGCTAAAACTTTTAGCTGATGATCTCACAAAACAAAGAAATTTAACCTGAATTTCAAGTCAGAGATTGTCTATAAGGTATAGAAAACGATAGTAAAATTACAATATCACAAATTACAAATTGTAATTACAAAGGATTTAAAATTGTAATTTCCCAAAATTATATTATTCTTATAAACAAAATTTCAAAATCTTCTTAAAAAACCGTTATATCGAAACCGGATTTTAATCTTCATACGTGAAAAAAAAAGAATGCGTGTTACAGCAAGAAATCGATCAACACTCTCAAAAGATTACGTGGTTGTTACGTAAATCGGGAAACAAAATTTCGGAATGCGGAAATCGGGGAATGATAAAAATGGTTTTTATTTTTTCGAGAAAAAGACAAGTGTACAAGTTTGATTACAAAACTTTTTAAAATCCTTAAACTAAAATGTCCATTTCATTGTTCTACTTGCTCCCTTCTTCATATAATTTTCTAAAAACCACTATGAAAGCATCTGAAAGAGGAAGTAGGATTCTGTGGTTTGGTCAGAAAAATCCGTTTTTGGCTTCAGAACCCCCCTGGGTTTAGCCAGAGGAGGTAGGCCCATGGACCGGGGCAGTGAGGCAGAACCCAATGATTATACGTGTACAAGGCTAAAATTGCGTTACGCAATTTGCAAACCTTTAGTTTTGTGATCTACAGTGTAGTATACGCAAGGGCTATGGTGGTCTTGGTCTGTATAACACTACTACCAGTCCCCAAGTAGAATGTTGTATAAAGCCTACGCTATTGTAGCCTTTTAAACGAATGTAGACTAATTTTCCAGTTGAAAGTCTTACAAAATTCACAAACTGTTTTTTTTGTCTGATAACTCTTTCATTGAAAATTACAACATCACTAAATCTTTCCATAAACAAAACCACAGAAAAGGTTGCTACGATCCTCTATTCATATTATCATATTATCATATTACCAACAAAGGTCTTTACAACATACTTCCAAAAATGTCCACCAAAACCAGGGAACGAAGAATGAGGTTAGCTGGTCACTGCGTTATCGCCATTCTGAAGAAGAATCTTCAAAACTTTTCCTCTGGAACAACAAGAGAACGAGCTAACAGAGGGAGGCGTAAATTTACATAAATTGATTCACTACTCAAAGACACAGAACCTTCGAATAAAGGTGAATTAAGACCGGCAATTTTTGACAAAGATGACTGGAAGAGAAGAATTCATAGAGTCCAGGTGGACACCCAACCTAGTAGGTAGGTAGGTAATCTTTCTAATCGAGAAAAAATCACTAACACTAAACACTGATAATTTCAGTCAACGAATGAAAAACCAAGAATGAAAAACAAAAACAAACTAGAGTAGAATAGAATTTCTTATGATCAGAGTTTCAATTTTACCATGCCATTTTGTGAAACAAAAATATTAATGAGAATTATCGTTTTGAGACACTTCTTTTCTACTTATCCATTGAGCTCTATAATGTGTGTGCCATGCTCGATATAAGGCCACTCAAACAACACAAAGCATAATGAAATCAATAAGCCTTGGAATTATTATGTTTATGATAGGTCTTAGAGAGATTGAATAACATAAACAAGATGAAAAAAAAAAGATGAAAAGCTTCAGAAAAATGGAATTTTCTTGTTAGAAAAGGTAGGGTGGTTCATAGTATCAGACACTATTCGAATCAACAGAATTCTTGTCAATTGAGCCCAACAAGGCATGTCGAGTACTGATTATTGAAGGCAATATCTTTAATGGGAAAACCATTTATAATCAACATGATTAAGGGTCTCAGAAAGGTTTTTCAGCTACTATCCTATAACACTTTGTGTTTTTCGGTTTTTCCTATATAAAAAAAGTTAGATGTTTTTATTTGGATAAACACTATTATTAAATCAGTATGCCACTTATTAAAAAGTTTGAGCAAACAAATTGTTTGATAAAAGGGATATCTTTCAAGAGTCTGTTTGGTAGATTTGTATTAGGATCTTTCTTCTAAAAGAACTGCTTGAATATTTGGAGACTTTCTTGCAGAAAATGATGTTCCAATTTGGGCTGCTAAAAACTGATAAAACAAGGGACAGATTGTTTCTTCTACTTCTAGTTCTCACATGCTTTTGCAATTGTCTTGCCATTAAATCTTCAGCACACCAAATTATTATTAGAGACTGAATTTGAAAATTAAGATCACACCATTTTGTATGTTTGAGTGTAATACGTACGAAGTAAGCCTTATTGTGCAATTGATAAAAAGTAAACAAAACTTTTAAAGGCTTCAAATGAATATTTCTTTATGAAACAAATTATTCAAAGTAAATAAAGTGATATCATTAAAAAGAAAAGAAAAGAGGCTTACACTCCCTGGCTAATTTAAAAAATAGCTAAAATCCATTAAGAGGTAATGGTATTTTGAAATATCAAAGAATGTTTAACAAGTATTATTTCAGAAATAATAAATACACTTTTGATGATGGCCTATAACCGTTTTAATGACTTTCTTTGACACCTTGCGTGGAATTGTAAAGAAGCAAAATTTTTGTGGTTTACAAAAAGAAAACATTCCTTGCAAATAAGCCCTGTCAAAAATGGGTAGTTCACAAATCAAACACAATCACTTTTTTTATACTTTTTTCTTTCATGAACTGCTTGAAAGTTACTTATTGGTAATTTTGTTTATTGATTCACTTTAATAGCTCCCATCTCCTTTAAACATCTGTATACCATTTACGAGGCCCTCAAACGAATTGGTAAATATAAAATTTTCAAAAAACTACCAACAAATGAAAATTCAGCATTCCAAATCTTTGAGAATGTGCCAAATATCACTTTTAAAATTCCAAATTTTTCAAAAGATCTTTCTTTATAAAGGCACAACATAAAAACATACTTTCCCAGGTGATTTTCCCCTAAATCAAAGTAACCCTACTTTCTGTTATGAAAATAAAATGCCAAATAAAGTTTTTTTAGAAAACTTTTTTGCTTCCCTCTTTTGTTGTTTTCCTTCATTTACGTTTTTTTTAAATCTCGTTTCTCCTTAGTGCCTTTTTGCAGAACACCTGATATGGATATAATATAGTTTATTCTTTCCTTTTCAAGTCAGCATTTTGATAAGAAAAAGCAGGACGCATTTATATTTACCTTATATAAGGAAGTACTGTTTACAGAAATTAATATTTTAGGGTATTAAAGCTTTGGAAATAGATTTAGCAGTAATTCAGATTGGTTTTCAATTTACAACCAAAAACAAGTTCTTTCAATGTCATATCTTCAAATTAGAGTGAATGGCTATGAAAGTGGCATTTTCTTCAATTTGTAAGCCTCCACCATTGAGGTCTTTTCAGGTGAATTATTTAATAACGTCAAAATGATGTAAATGCAATGGCTTCTCTCTTGTTAAGAAGAGCATTAGTTTTCAGAACCTTTACTTTGATTTTAGAGTTGGTTATACAAGAGAACCAATTCAGAAAATAAAAATATATTTCTCTAATTCAAATATTTCAAGATGGCATTGATAAGCTGATATAAATACATTATACAAATAAATCATGCATTTTAGACAACAATAGTAAGAAGGTCAGGCTAGGTCAGACTTCTGTCAAAGTGTGGTTTGGGTTGGTTTAAACTCATAGGATAATCATCATGTCATCTTTTCAGGAGTTAAATAGAAATCTTATTATAATGGCATTGACATTTCCAAGGGTATAACTCAGCAACAATTTTACACATGAAAGAGGGTTTAGTAAGAGGCTTTCAGACCAAATTTCAGGGTTGTAGGTTGTATTTTGATAAAAAGATAGTGCTTTTTTCTGGACTGGCATTTTGCGGTATACAAGTTGAAAAAGTTGGAAATTCAATCTCATTAAAAAAACTGTGAAAAAAAAAATAATAAAGTTGCCTAGCGGGAAGAGTTTTTATGTTGAAAACTTGCTAAAAATGCAGAAAAATTAAAAAAAAAATATTCCATGAAAAATTTATGGAACTTGTAAATTTCACGTACATTCTGAGGTACATACGCAGAGTCTCTAAAAAGTGGAAAAACAGCTCTAACAAACTGGAAACTTTACATTTAGAAACTGCTTGATGTCATATACTGACCACCGATATTTTGATGGTTTATTGCACGCTAAAGTAAAAATATAAATTTAGAATTTTTTTTTATATATTTAATATATTAATTTTGGCATATTGGCATATATGGCCAACACTGTCTAAGATTTTGTCACATCATCAAAGGTTGACTCTTAATAAAAGGTGTGGTTTGTGTCATTCAACCAACCCTAAAAGATTCATTAAAATAGCCCCTTTTAGAGTCGGAGAATACCACAGATAGCAATATAACCATCACTCCCTGCCTTATCATGTCACCCTTTTTTATTTGAAAGTTAACATTGTTTGAATATTTTGTTTGAAATTCAACATTCATGTTTCTGTCAGTGCAATAAAATGTTTTTAAATAAAATCCAGGGTTTAGATAAAAATAGGGGTAATGGAATTATAGGCAGTGCAAAATTTTTAAGTACATTGATTTTGGCATCAAAATAGAAGCCTACAAAACTGTTACCTTTATATTACTGCAACTAAATGAATGAGAACAAGTCAGTTGGAACAACTTCATAAAAAAAACATTTAATTTTATTTGCCACATCCTCACTTCATGAAGGAGAACTCTCAACTGGTGTCCTTACATTTTTAGCCTTCTTTTACACTCTCTCTTGTCTAGTTTGTACTTAACTTGACTGAAGTGCAGTCTTCACTCCATCTTAAAGACTAATTATTAAAAATTTAATTATCTTATTAATTAGGTAGGGGATAATTATTTCTTCGTGGCTGGATAATTTATTAGGTATACAACTTTTTAAAGTAGTTTTAAAGTTTCCCAAAATGGTTTAGTTTTATGATGTATAAATTATTTTTTTAAACTTTTCAAATTCTTACTTATAATATCTCTGTCACCCCCTTCTATTCTGTCACCCCTTTTGATTTGGTAGAAAATATTAATTGAATGTTTTTGACAGTTAAATGTACAAGTTTGACCTTCTATCTTTCCACCTATAATAAAAAAATAATCAATATTTGAAAGAGCCTTTTTAAATAGGGGTATCCAAATTAAGGAGGGGGTGCCGGAGATAGGGTCATTTATACAGTAGATTTGAGAATACAAATGTTGAAAATATTAATTGTATGCCACAAATTCTTTTGATTACCTAATCTTTTGCATATTATATCTTGTTGTTATGATGCAAGTCTTCTTCAATCCTCAAGTAGGAGAACTCACTTTTATAAAAGGAATTTTGTTCACACTTTACATCAGATAAACAAAAAAAAAGTTCTTCTTTTCAGTTCTTTGCATTGATAGGTTAAAGAGAAAATTATTACAAATCGTTCTATTGGCAACACAGATCTAATTTGTCTTAAAATCACTCAAACCGATCGTTGAAATGGGTTTTATGGCTGTTCGAAAGTTTCCAGAAGATCTTGTTAAAAAGATTGTCAATCAGCCAGAGAATCTATTCAAAAAGTGTTTTGATATACCAAAGTTAAAAATAGTGTTGACTCATTACATTTAAGTTTGTAAAAAAACAGGTTTATAAAACAATACTGTCCAAACGAAAACGATTTAGGGAGCCTTGACAAAAAACTCACCCTTAACGGCCCAAAAATATCAGTCCAGGAAACTAGCGTCTTGAGTGCCAAAAACTTACTTTTTTTGTTGTTGTTTAGCACCTCTTGAACACGCAGGAGAAAAGCACCGATGAACTTTGTTTGTTTTTGCGCTAACATCATGATTTGTTTTCATTGTTTTCAAGTTTCTCGATTGGTGTTTTACACACGGAGCGAGCGCGACTCATTGGCTCTGGCTCTGCAACTTGTGATTTGTGGTCGATTGTAGACCATCAAAGACCAATTGAAAAACAAATACGAGATCATGTCCCCGAGTTCAAGCAAACTGCCTGCGTGGCCACACTCTTTTCTGTTGAGTTACGATTCATGTTGTAGGAATGAAGAAAAATACATCATTTTCTAGTCGATGGTTGAACTGTTAGGTAGTATTTTGCAGTGTTTTTCATCTGACTGATGTTATTTTGACAAGTGAGAATTTTGTCTCAATACTCAGATTTTTATCAGACCCTAGTCGACCCCCCTCCCCCTTAACAGCCCAATGCCGTTAAAAAATTCAAAAGTTTTTTGTCGAGGATCCCTTAGCGTATTGATTACGATGTGAAAACTCACAAATCTCAGTGGTGCTACTGTACCATATAGTCTAATACACATTGTTGTTGAGCTTATAGTTCAAGTCAGATTTTTTTTTTTTAAACAAATTTATTCCCCAGATTAAATGTGTGCAAATTTTTGGTGATTGTTTTACTTTTTACATCGCGTAACTCCTTCATACAAACATTTTTTCTTTCATGTCACATGTCATTTTTCAGTTCTTTATTAAGAACAAAGAAAAGAAGAACATGAAAACTGTGCTGGATAGAATTGTTCAAATATTATTTTTCTACAACTCCTGAAAATTTCAAGTAATTTCACCGATGCAAAATCTTTTTAGAGCAATATAAAGACTTCATAGCTATAGCTATATAACGGAAAGCAGATACAAAACACCTGCTTTTACAGGATTTACCAATACCAATATACCCTGACTGTCAATACTCCTCCTGAGTATTTTTTTAATGGAATAGTCCATGTTATTTGCCGGCTTTTAATAATTTTGCACTCTAAATTTCATAGAATCTAATCTTTCTATATCAATATCTAATCTAAGATGCCCTTGTCCTTAAAATTAAGCTTTTATTTCTCCAGAGATCCTGATAACACCTGCCTTACTTGTACTGCAAAATTAGAGAGGAGAGCAACACAGGCCTGGGACAACAACAACTACAAACAGCGCCCGCTAGCTAGAATTTGTTTTTATTTTGTACAGTACAGTAGGAGATCCTGTACAGTAGGAGGGTATAAGACCATCTATCCATGAAAAAAAATCAACAAAATTAACAAATAATAAAAATATATAATAAATACCTTTTTAACAACTAGTTTTGATCCAAATTCACTTCCTCCAGTCAAAGTGAAACCCCATGGTGGTCCTCCAGACAAAACAACTTTGAGTAGCTTTTCTTGATCTTCATGGGGAGCATGCATCTTGATATCAAATTGAAACTATAGAGATTTGTAATTCAAAGTTTTTTCCACATATTGATTGAATCAAAAGACTTGAAAAAAAGAATAATCTTTGCCGTAGATACCTAAATATTCTGAAAATTTTGTCAGCCATTGTCCATCGCCAGGTCAGCCATTTTATTTGAGATTTTTATTTATTTTTAGTCACTAGGCTGGAACAAAATCAATTATTGCACCAAATTAGAGGCTGGACGAAAATTCTTTAGCTAGCGAATATTGGGGAACCAATCAAATCAATTGTAAAAAAAGGGCTTACGCACGCACGGGTGTTACGCGAGTGTTACGCAAGGAGCTATTTATTTATGACCTTAGATTATGACGCGTATGAGTCTAGATTGTTTATTACAAGCTTTGTTTAGACGAATTATGTACGGTTGATGCGTCTAAGGTCATAAATAAAATTTAAAAAAAATTAAAATGATAACAAAGCCGCCCTTTACATGTTAAAGACGACCTTAATACCTTAGAGCTTAGAGGGGAAAAACCTTGCTAGCAAAATTTTCGTCACTTTGTTGCCACAATTCTCGTCACATACAGCCCGCTCAAACTGATTCGATAAAAATTTTGTCGGGAAAAATATTCGTCACATGACCAAAATTTCGTCACTTTTCCCCGACGAAGTTTTCCCCTTTAAGGTATACAGAAAATATTCAAAATATATTTTCAGTAATCTGCGGCAAACCGAGGGGGGAATTCGAAAATATATATCACAAACTCTTGCACGCTTTACTCCTTTAGTAAAAAATAATCCAAATTTCTTTTAAAATTCACACAAATTGTCAAAAGATTAAAATTATCAGAAACCAAAACCCCAAAAATCTCAAGTCAAAACAATAGTTACTTTTGAATGTCCAATTTTTCTAATTTTCTAATTTTTTGTGTTGTTTGCAAATACCTTGAAAACAAAAGTCATAAAAATCATCAAAAAGCTAAGTTCAGCCAAAAGTAGACTCCTGCATGCATCTATTTTCGCTAGATAAGTAAGTCATTAACTGATACTGAACGGACTGAAGACAGCAGCATAACACATTTCAAGAGCAACCGGCGGCTAGAAAATACAAAATAACTGTTCAGAAGCGTTTCTAATGAGTCTGATTAATTACGTGCTTCTCGTGCCCTCGTGCCCTCGTGGGTCGTGCCCTCGTGCCTTACGTGCCTCTCGTG